>JAHZMV010004832.1:0-14579 GCA_027743765.1 Coecobrya sp. COE2 | reverse complement strand
AGAAACAAGAAACAGGGTACGCCACGAGGGAAGGCCAATAAGAAGGGAAAGTGTATTGCTAAAGTTGTTGACACGCCAAAAAGCAAATTGGAAAATAAAGGAAGCAAGGAGCGACAGTCATGTGGAAAGGGCTCATTACACTCCAAGAGTCAAAATGGCCAGATTCATGGAAAAGGATATTCTTCAGGGAACAATGAATATTCATACACCACCCGACTTAAAGGACTGTACAAGCCCGAAAATATACAATATGGAACAGGGATGAATGGCAAACGTCGTCGCAAAAATCCCCAGAATGCTTCCTCAACATACGATGCCCACCGGCTTACAGAGAAAGAAATTTGTGAAAAGTACGATATAGATGAGAAGGACCGTCGCTCCGGGCACTTTGATGTAAATAAGATAATCAGCAACCACCGCCGGATTGTAAGTTTGCAATTTGAAAATATACAGCTGCTTCAGAAATACCGAAAAAGTCGACAAGATCGTGCCGCCCAATGGAAAGCTAAAGTTGCTGAAATAGTGAACAAAACTGACAAAACTGTGGCCCAATCAAAACTGAAAAGGAAGGACCCTGAACAAGCTAAAAAAGCGATTGGCGGTATAACTGATATTTCCAAGATTCCCATGCCGCCCCTTCCAAAAATTGGTGACAAGTCACCATTCAATATTGGATGTATCAACGCTTCATTAACCCAGTAAAATCATTAGCTTCCTGTTAGAGTAATGCATGTAGTGTGTACCTTTTTGCTTTTATAATTTTTATATCTGTTAATATTTGTATTTAAATGCAGAAAGTAAATGGTTCCCATCAAAATGTTGCAAAATATAGAATATTGTTCATAACATCTGCAATATCTGCATCTGCAAAATAATTTTGCATCATACATCGTAAGAATTTAGTACATGTTTACAATGTTCCATTTACAATTTAATATTCCAAATAATTTGCATACGTCAATAATTGTTACAATTGTCAGAGTAGTAATCCATAATAAACTCGATTAACACTAGAACTATATTATGTTATATTGGCCTATTTCATTAAATTACATAGTATATATATACATACATACATAGATGTTTGTAACACACAGACTTGCCACTTGTACTTTACTAGTTACTTATGTTACTGAAAACAGAGAGATTGTAACTTATACAAATTTTTATACGAAACTGAAGTATATGTACATATGCAATTAATTGTGATAAAGATAAATGGAATTTCAACAAAAACAAAACCATTGTGTATATATATGAAGGAATTTGTATAGTAACCAGTTGTGATTGCAGTTTACTCACTGTTCGTAAATTATTTTTGATTAAATGTGATTAACATTAGTTCAAAACTAATATCGTATATTTTGAGATCAGAGGCGAATAAATTCCTGGAATTCGATATATATGTTTGGTGTAGATCTGCTTCCGGTTTTTTATCATTCAAATTATTCAATGTCCATATTTTAAAAATTGAAATCGTTAATCTGACGAACAGGAAATTCATTTCTAATTTTCATCTATTCCATCACGTTTTTAAGTCTGATGTACAAAATCTAAAAATATAGAAATGTATTCCATGATGCATATTTACAGTTGACTGACCCCATAAAATTTTCATGTCACCGATTTCAAGATAATTTCAGTGCTGATTCGTTATCCAACAAAACCGCCATAAGGAGTGCTTTCAGGGCCCTCACAATCCCTTGGTAGCCACACACAATTTTCGGGGTGGGGGGAGGTTGGTACCCATTCCTATGTTAAATAACTTCCATGCGCTATTTCTTCAATTTTCAAGCGATTTCAAAAATTGAAAGGGTTTTAGAATCTTTGCCTAAAAATCTAGAAGGGCGTTCTTTCCGATATTTGAGCCTTGGCTCAGAATCGGAGTGACGATCCGCGGAATGTCAGAAAACAGGGTCATTTTTTGCTGACAAAATCAGGGGAATTTTTTAACCCTTATAACTTTGGGAGTGGAAGGTAGTTTTAAATTAGGAAAAGAGCATCTTGTACATCTCGTCAAGGTGATTATAATGTGGTACACCATTACCGAACTGATATTATTGTGTCAGTGTACCGGGTTCTCAAACTTAGTGTAAATTGTTGGGTCAAAATGTTTGTGCTTCCACGTTTAATGCTTCTACACAGTATCGTGAATTTTTAAATTAGGAAAAGAGCATCTTGTACATCTCGTCAAGGTGATTATAATGTGGTACACCATTACCGAACTTATATTATTGTGTCAGTGTACCGGGTTCTCAAACTTAGTGTAAATTGTTGGGTCAAAATGTTTGTGCTTCCACGTTTAATGCTTCTACACAGTAACGTGAATTTGTAAACGGTTTTTTGCACTGGATTATCCATTCAATTCTATGGATTAGAATACTTGTCCCCTCATGAATTCAAACTCATGTTATAGGCAACCTGTTATGCAGTTCATTACTGTTGTATGTTGTTATTAGGTCAAATAAAATAAGTTCCTCAAGTGTTTATCAGAATAAAAGCAAACGATTTGTAAATAATATTAGTTCAAGTTGGGTGTTTGAGAGTAGAATATAATAAATACAATACTAACAACAACAACAATAATTTTGTAGACAAACCGTTAAAAATTTGAGAAGTGCATATGTTAACGGTAACTATTGCGACTTATCCACTTACAGGTTTTGATGTCCTCAATAAATTTCATTTGAAAATATTGATACAACCACCAATAGTAATTGCTTGGATAAAAATAATTTAAATAAAGGGTCCGAGAATTTTTCCATTGCAACAATTTTAAAATATTCAATATCTTGTCACCAAAAACTCTGTGGTTTATTCGCTTCAGTTAGTCAAACGGTAGAGTTTATAGAATGGGAATATTTTATTTCATATCTTTGATAATGACTTCAAAGTTTTGCACTGGCTTACTGTACGGCGACCAGCATGTATTTATGAGGTACTGGCAAGCTTTTCATTTTTTCAAAGCATGTACCATCCATCTTTCATTTCCAAACAAGGAATCCATCCTTCCAAGCGACATGCAATCATACCTGTTACTTTACTGCCGTGGCAACTGCGTTACTATCCAGACATGTCCATCCACAAATTTTACAAATATACATCGAGTTACTTCTAAATGGGACAACGCAGAGCATGAATATTTTTCAAATTCATTTCAAAGACTGTTCTCGAAAATAAGATTTGGTGACAGTTGTTTTGTTCAAGTACCCAGTATTTTCCACAGTGGCGAAGAGAGAAACAAGTTTTACTTTTATCATCCCGAAAATTACGTCAATTTCGACAACGAGGGAAAACAACCCATGAAAACTTTCTCCCCGGAATATATCTTTGTTCCACTGTATGTGGATGTAGGCCATCTTAATTTAATATTGTCAGCACATATTAGTTCAACAATATTTCTGCTAAATACAAAAAAGTTTGAAATTTATGTTGCTTGTGTTCCCTGCGTTAGTGCGTACGATACATACATAAATAATAAAGTAATTGCTGCGCTTGTAAAAATATCTGCAGACAAGGATTTCTCATTAAAAACAATTCATTCCTTGGCTTCAATTGTAAATAAAATTTATTTCCCACAAAACACAATAACAGGCGACTCTACAATGAGTGAAACGTTTATGGACTTACAGGCATCATGTGTCTTTTATCGTGAAGGGAAAAACTTCATACAAAACACAGACCGTCGTCATTACGTTACTTACTCTTGCTACAAAATGTTAATAAAGCAAATAATTAACTGCACAACTGGTGCTTGCAAGGATACGTTAAGTGAATTCGAAAGAAATGCCGAAATATACAAATCCACCAACTATATATATTTCTCATACATGTCGGAATTTCAGGGAATTAAATACGAGTTGTATGTCGATCCATCTAGAATTAATTCAGAGATTTATAATCTGAACATGTTTTCTTTGATATCTCCTTTCACCCTGTTTGGATGGACTGTTGTGTTTATTACCGTAATCCTTTTATTAACTCTGTTAAAATTGACCGGACTAAAGGGAAATAAGCTTTTCTGGGTGTTTGCTACAATAGTTGAGCAAGGTGACGACATGAGACAATTTGTCAGCTACAAGAATTTTTACCTGGTTTTGTTATGGCTTTTTACTGCATTTGCATTACGTAATGCGTACACGTCAGATTTATATTCTTACATGACTGTGGAATCCGAACCTGAGGGGTTACCTGAGTCGCTTAGTGACTTGGTAGTAAACCGTAACTCCCTGTTTGGATGGACTGTTGTGTTTATTACCGTAATCCTTTTATTAACTCTGTTAAAATTGACCGGACTAAAGGGAAATAAGCTTTTCTGGGTGTTTGCTACAATAGTTGAGCAAGGTAACGACATGAGACAATTTGTCAGCTACAAAAATTTCTACCTGGTTTTATTATGGCTTTTTACAGCATTTGCATTACGTAATGCGTACACGTCAGATTTATATTCTTACATGACTGTGGAATCCGAACCTGAGGGGTTACCTGAGTCGCTTAGTGACTTGGTAGTAAACCGTAACATTACCATAGTGACATCCTCATATTCTAGCAGAAAGATAGGTCAAATGGCATCAAGCTTTGAGAATAGTGTGGAAAATACGTCAAGTATACAGAATTTAATGGCTAGCCTTAAATATAAGGTGGAACACAGTGTAAATTATTTCTATGCTAGTAACACCTTTAACTGGCTTGAAAATGTGGTCACAGACGAAACAAGATTATGCAGCATATACAAGTTTCATGGAATGAAACGATTGTCGAATAAAAATTGCTACCCTCAAAAAATGTTTGCGGTGATAAGGGATTATCTGCATCCAGAAATGGAGGTTTCCCATTTCAGTTTCTTAAAATTGTTTATCTTATCATTGTACAAAAATTACAAGGTTTACGACACCAATGAAAGGGAAATGTTTTCTGTGGACATACTGTGGCAATCTCGATTTGAGAACTATCTAATCCCGAGATTTAAGCAGGGTTTGGCATTCTTAGCTGAGTCTGGGATTGGACTGTTCCACTATAATAAAAATTTAGACCATGACATCAAGCAGTACTTCCGCTACTTATATTCCAATGGAACTCACATCAATATATGGGATAAGTCTATCAGTTTACGATTTATGATTAATTCCATGGCCAGATGGAGAATGGTTGGTTGTTTTGAGTATTATAGAAGAGATGAGTGTTCGCTAGGTTCGGACGACGATTTAGGAGATACGATGATGTCCATGACGTTATTTGAATTAGCTCCAGTTTTGTGTATTTTCATCATAATGATAGCGGTATGCTCCGTAAAATTTTTGTGTGAGATTTTAAAGCTGAATAAGTTTTTTTTACATTTTTTCATTCGAAAAGTGATTTTTATTTTCCATTTCAATTTCGTTCTTCCTTCGCATTCCTACAAGTAAGTATACGCAATCGTATGACGTGTCTGCGTGCCCCTCCAGAGAGCTTATATTTAAGCTATCCTTCGCAATTAAACCAGATCTCAGAGACTCTCCGCATTGGTTACCTATCTCTTTGGCAGATGTCTCGAGACATCTGCCGTTTCAGGATTTCATCGTATTTTATATTCAAATATAATTATACCTCGTTATACGTAATGAGCATTTCAGATTTATAATAGAATTTATTTTATTTACAAAAATTAAAATATGAGAAACGTAATATATAATTCATGCTCCTTGATTCTAACAAATATATGTGCTATCATGAAAATGTGGAATGTATTCTGGTTCCTCAATAAACCGTTTTATTTATGTGTCATATGCGTCTGGAAAGAAATTAATATTTCTAAGTGACCTGTTCAATATTTGTTGTGCTTTTGCTTTCTTTGTTTACTTGCGTTTTTCGTAAGCCAAACTGTGCAGTCCATACTGAGTAAAATATCAACTGTATATTTCCTTTCATCGTCCGTTTAGTTAACTCTTCTGTAACATATTCTGGTTTTGTAAAGCTTTCAAAAATTTTGTCAGTCATTATATTATGCCATAAACCCACACTCCTTTCACTGTTCCGACGACAAATGGAGGAACGTAACCAACTTGAATTACGTAAAAGTTCCTGAAATAGATTTCCTTTCTGATATGAAACTGCCCAGGGATCCCGTCTATCAAGTAATACTTTATCCATGGACTCCAACAGGATGAAAATCGGATTTAGAAATGGGATGGAAGTGTGTGTGAAAGAAAGCGAGAATGAGAACAACAAAACATGATACGGTCCATACATTGACCATGTATAAATGATTAGCTCGTGAAACTGAAGCCCAGATACTACCTCTTGATATACAACATTATTGTGTTAAACGCTTTCAGCAAGAAGAAATGGATCTTAAAATGTGCAGACTAACGGGCAATATTAGTTTGGCTATTAAAAGGCTACCATATTACATACTTTCAAAAAACGTAGTTTTTGTATTCTGTAGTGTTCCTTCTGTATGTACAAAATACATACACATACATACATTCTGTATGAAGTTATAAAATCAAAACACGGGGATAGTAAGCAAGGCAAGTCCATGGTTTCTTCCGCTAAAAAGAGGGATACTCCAGATAAAACACCAAAAACAATTTGGAGGATACGAAACATCCATGCAATCAGGATATCACAGATTACTACAACAAGGTCGACGGCTACATCGTTTAATATTACTGGCATGGGTAACGTATTGAAGATATAAGATTGTGCTGGTTTCCTAAGTAATTTGATACAATTATTATATAAACAAAATTGTAGTGTAGTAGTAAGTACCAGAATTTTCTTTTCCTTTATGATATGTATATAAATAAAACGCAGAACTGTATTCTATAAACTAGGATGACTATTTTGTACTCCGAAAATGGTAATTATAATTTAACAGATATACCCAATTGCAGATACCTGCCGGCCAATGTATATCGAAAACAATATTTGTGTTTCTAATAGTTTTCGCTTTATTATTCCTCAAAAATATCATTCAGTAATACAAAATGCACGAAGAACGGTTTACGTCAACAGATTGATGTTTGTGGCTCAATAGTTTAAATTAAATACTACAACTGTGCAAACTTGTAAAACAAATGACATACGCGTAATGATGAGATAGTAAAATCTTGTAACAAAACAATGAAAAACAATGAGTTATGAATTACGTAGTATATAAGTTGGAGAATATTGATTCCCGTTTAGATATTACTTCGGCGATATATTCTAACAACCACATTCGAAAATTTTGTACTCCATTTTAGAATGTTCATTTTCCTCCACGTGTCAGTTCTATCTTAATTTATGATCTACCTATAACTAGAACGGGTTATGCTTTAAAGATTAAAGGCTGTCATAATTAATTTTTAACATATTTGAAGCCGTGCGTGAAATAAGGAAGAAATAAATTGTAGCCAAGTTCCCAATAGTCCTAAGTAAGTGAAGGAGTATGGTTATTCATGTTATAGTTACTACGCACATAAAATTCTTTCAATTCAAGCGGATTTAAATAGCTTGTGGTCTAAAATCATTTCTGGACATCTCCACACCAAATTGGAAGCGAATACATCAAAGAGAATGTACTTAATACAGACAAACGGACAGACACAAAGTCATATAGGCTGACAGCCAGACAATTAATAAACCTAAGTATATACCTTGGCTAAATCAGATTCTGCTAAATAATAGATGCAGCATCACGTTTGAATATTTAATATTTGAATTAAAACGATAAAACAATCGATCAGACTCACATCTCGAATTCGGAGTATCTAATCCAAATGACTGCGTGTAGAGTTCTGATAATGGAAGCGGCGATAACTTGTACATCTGAGATAGATAAAACACTAAGGGAAAAACATAGGTTAGCAAAATGAAAATCACGAACAAAAGAAGCAAGGTGATGGCTTAAGGTTAAATCCTTACACCATAAACTTTGTATAAATAGCATCAACTTTGTCTTAATTAATTTTTACTGTTAGTTATGCTATTTGCGGAAGTCCAGTACATCTTGATTAATTATCTCCAATTGTATATATAATAATAATAGTTCTGATTAATTAATTCTGATTAACAAAGGAAATTTTTATGATGCCGTACAAGTAATGGTTCTGAGTGTACTGTTGAAAAATTCCTCATAATCCCAAAAAGGTTTACCAGTACGGCAACCTACAACACAGTAAAGGTGGAAATGTGATGCTAGTGTTCCCCCAATGCGATGTCTTAATAATTTAATTAAATAAATATAAATTTATGTAGGAATTCCACACGGAATTTTAGGTACGAGCGTGCATCGTATTTTAGGCCGTAGGAAGTACAGAGTCTTTAGTCTTTTGATCAAGCTGGTCGATAAAACATCACGCAACATTACCTTATTTACTTGAAATATTCTTGTGTATTCGGAATTTTAAAGAGACGCATTGAAATAAGACATATCACGGTATGATTCTCTCAAACAAGTTTCTGAGATATTTACTTGAAGCTTTCAATTGGCATCCTATGATTGTTGGTCGCTTATACAAGTACAATGAAAAGGAAGGGTTCTTCCAAGTAAGGAAGCAAAAATTCGCCCATAGAGGTTATCTTCTCCGATGCGTAATATTATCGACCATTGCAGCTTCATTCATTTTGCGAATAGTCAACGGAAAATCCTCTTTATCGAATAAAAACGGCAACCTTTTAGTGGATAAGAGTATGTGCTTCATGACCACTTTAATTTTTTTGGTATGCGCTGAACGATATCGGATTCGTGGATTATATCCATCACAGCTAACAGAATTTCTGAATTCAGCGCTCCAACTAGAAAGAGGTTGCAGTCAAGGTAATTAAACAATGTTTCCAAAATCCATTTCAGCATATGTATTCGTGCGAATAAAATTAATTCATACAGCCAACTATTACATTTTGTAGGATACGTTACTATAGCCAAGTCAGCAAAGTTCAAGTTCTCTTACTTGATAATTCAGTCGGGCTACCTCTGCAGCAAATATGTTTTTTCTACATTTGTCCCAATTGCTACCGCTTTTAAACCCACAATTCCCATGAATAGTATGTGGGTGGTTGGTTACTTTCTGAGCGATTGCAAAGAAAAGTTGGCGAACCTATTTTCGCCAACTGTACTATCTGGAGCTTCCTTGTTAGGAAATTATCTTGTCTGGGACATGCTAGCATCACAGGGATATTCCATATTAGCTGAGATCTTGTCAGGTTCAATTTCACTAACTTTTATCCAAAGGGTACTACGAAGGTAATTCCAAATCACACATTTGAATAATCAACAATTATAATACGGATTAAATGTATGACTTTATTTCCAGGAAATTACAGACCGTAATTTGCAGTAAAAGTATGGAAGGTTGGGTGGATGCACTAAGCAAAGAAATAGTTACATATCGCTCCTTTCAGATAACTGTCGAAAAATTTAACACTGCTTCAAGGACCACTGTGATATGGTTTCTATTAGTCAGTGGCGCCTCACAAATAATTTCAGCTTACTTACTAATCACCAAGTCATCTTCGGGTGTGGCCTCCGTGGAAATTTCATCATTTCTGTACGCTTTCTTTTTAGCAATCGTTATTGAGGCCAGTTTAGTATGCTTAGTAATATATGGATTTGCTGGTGATATTCATAATGATTCTGGTAAAACTTTGCGGTTTCTGAAACGGCTGGGCAAAGTGAACAAGGGAAACAATAGGCGACACAGAAAATATATGGAATTATTTCTGGAGTCTTGTCCGATTGAAAAAGTTCGATTTGGTGCAGTCAACTATATTGAGAAAACGACACCACTTGTGTTTCAAATGTTTTGCTTGAGCAGACTTGTGGATTTATTGTTACTAACAAAACGACAACATAATTAATAGAAACAGTTAATATTTTTTTCAACATTATCATTTGTCAATAAGTGAATATGAATGATATGCCAACTTCCATCCCCAAAATAATAGAATGTCTGAAATGTTTAAAAAAAATTAAATTCAACTGCAACCTGTGAAGGATATTATAACCATTTAATTTTATCAAAATATTCAAATTCTCAACGCTCTCTCATAATTATTTCTAACCGTCCCATGTTAGCAGTGTTAGATCCACTGTCCTATTACAAATAAAGCTCTGTATTTCCAATGGCGTAACCCTATCTATGTAAATAGATTCTCCTAATTTGATCCCAAATACCGGTATTGCCCTCAATCGTCTTCTATTCATCTTCCTTTGCAGTACAATTGGATACACATGTTTAAGCTGAAGAATTAGTTTTGAGGATTCGACACGAATTTCGGCCATCAATCCAAACAGTAGCACAACAAATATACAGATAACGACAGCTGCGTATCCGTAAACAATTCTGCTACCATTGGATAAACTACTTCCAAGGTTAATGCATACATACAAACTTGTCGTTCCCATGCCGATAAAATAAAGCACAGTAATGGCAAGAATATCGTTTTTATAAACAGAATTAAAGAACTTGACCAAAATATGAAGTTCCCTGAATAGCCTAATAGCACGTTTAAACTTTATAAACTCAGATATTGAGTATAGCTTACCTTGTCTACAAATTCTCTGAACGTGCCTCATATACTCAATCATACAAAGTGGCTTCAATATTAGAATAATTGCAACTTGATGGTGGATATTATTTACCAAGTAAAGTTTCACCATAGTCACCAGGATAACAGAAAATGCTGATGTGATAGTGGAAACAAAATGAAAAGATGAGTCGGTGAAATTATGATATGCTCCATTCGTTCTGCATTTTGATATCAAGAAATATCCAGGTATTGTCGGACTACATGGTTGTTGAAAAAGGGAGATTCCTCGAATTATGGGAATGATAAATCCCATTGGTATTAGAGTTTTGACAACTAGGATTCCAAATTTTTCTAGGACGTCTAGTGTAACATCAACTTGTTGCCGCATTGCTGAAAAATGTAAACCAAAATTTGCAGACGATATATAAGAAAAACGAAAAATTTGCTTGTCGACAACGTACCTTTACGCTCTTTTGCCTCAAATCTCAGCATGCCATTAAATAAAGTCACAATATTCTTCGAATTTTTGCACTGCTCATAGAAAGTAACGCAGCCAGCAAGTGCAAAAATTAGGTGAAACAGAGAACGAACCAATTCTGGTGTCGGGATTGAATTGAAAATGTAAGTTGTTTGAATTGTGAGGAATAGGAAATATGTGAACGCGATGAAAGTTTTTATTTTGTTTTTCCTCATGCTGTGTTCATCCTTTAAGACAAAACGTTGTCGTTTTCGGTTCCATGTGTAGTTTATAGTGCCGCCACTTGCCAAGTCGAAAAACTTACGGCACTGAAGAATCAGTTCGAGAAATCCAGTGGTTTGCTTTCCAAGCATATTTTTGGTTTCAGGTAAGTATTTGCTTGAAATTGTGTCGAAGAGAACTGATTATGCTTTCGAGAAACTGGGTTGCTATTTCAACCAAACACTAAGAACTACGCAGCTATTTCGTAGTCTGGGTAAATAATTCGTTACCAGGTAATATGACTATGAATAGCTAAGCGTCACCATGAGCCGTTACTCTGCATTTTATAAACATCAAGCCATCAAATGAAATGATTCATTGCTTCATTATGGGGACGTTTATGTTGTATAATAAAATATTTTATGGTCTCATTAGTTCCTTTATTTCGCTAGAAAATCTAGCTACAAGTTCGCAAAATCGGTTTGCTGTCATTATCCTAGAATAATTTTAGTTGTCTAAGTTATGTGTTTTGGAAAAAAATTGTTGTTTCCCTATTTCATTAGATACACTAATGGTCAAGTGAAATATTAGATGGACGGTAATTCTAACAACCATCTATAAATAGTATTGACAACATACATTGTGGGTGTCAAATATCTGCTGTGGTACTTGCTAAAAAGAGAAAACAACGTGTGTCAGGCTTGACAAGGAGCAAAAGTAATTTCGGAGTGAAACTGAACAACAAGACATTAGAAATAGTGACTTCCGTCCAATTTCTACCATTTTGATATACTGCGTTCAATTTGCCTTGAAACTTATTTTCAAATACTTTCAAAAACCATGGAAGATGTATTCATCGAATTGCCACTATATTGGAATATATAGCGCGGTTATAAATAAAATATATAATTGCCAATATTAATAACAATTAAAACATCGTCAGCTTTTATTACAGTGGAAATCTCGCCTTTTCTGTTCGCCTTCTTTTTGGCAACCGTTATTGAAGCCATTTCAATATGTTTGATAATATATGGATTTGCTGGAGACATTCATGATGAGTCTGCTAAAATTTACGATTTCTAAAAAAGCTGGGAAAGCTGCACCGCAGAAATCATTGGCGACAAAGAAAGTATTTGGAATCATTTCTGCAATAAAGTTAGACTTGGTGCAGCCAATTTTATTGAGAAAACGACGCCACTTGTGTTTCAAATGTTTTGCTTAACCAGACTTGTTGATTTATTGTTACTGACAAAATGACAAAATACGTAGGCAAAAAGGAAAGAAATGACCCGATAACGCTATTTAGCGTTATCTCTGCAACACCTTTATCACTCAAGGCAATTAGGATATATGCGATAAGAGGATTATCTATCCCTGTCACCCAAAAAATATCTTTGTTCTTCTGTATGTATTGGTTAATAATTAATGTTGTGTAAAGCATATGTAAGTCACGATGGAATAGTATTCGCTGTTAAATATTGTAAAGAGAATGGGAGGAAATTTGACGTGCTCGTTGCGTGTTGAGTTAATCATTTGAAAATTGAAATGTCAAGAATGATTTTAGCTAAATAAGTCAATGTTCAGTAACATATAATGTTTTGAGTACACAGCAAGTTTTAATGAAAACGATCATGAATTCCAGTCCTGACAATGTTGTCCGTCTGAAATTGACATTGTTTGCATATATACATGTACTTATATGCATGCAAGCATACAAAATCTGGATAATTCTCTCTTTGACATAAATCGTTTTGTCCTTGTTACTTATATGCTTGGTAATATATGGCTTTGCTGGGAATATTCATTGAAGATCATGAATTTGACAAAACGTTACGGTTTCTGAAAAAATCGCGAAGTTGCTCCGCAGAAATAATAGGAGACAAAGAATATATCTGGATTCATTTCTCGGTCCTGTCCAACGGAAAAGGTTCGATTTCTGGCTGCTACCTTTCAAATGTTTTGTTTAAATCGGCTTGTTGAATTGTTATTGCTTAAGGGAACGGCGATAAAATTGACGATTTGGTCAGTATTTAATATAATAGCTTTTGTTGTTTTCGTGGTTCCCTGTGACATTTCCTTTAGATTAATTGCTCAGATGCACGTATATTGCGTTGAATAAATGCTTTCATCCGTCAGAAATGCAACTTTCGTTTTTTTTATTTCTAAGCAAAACAAATTTACTCCACAAAAGGTGATAAGTATACCACCAGTCTGACCTTATGACAGTAATATTTACTTAAGGTAATACACCATGGTTTTATCGGCACCGCATAAAATTATATTTAGGTAATTATTTAATCGAAGAAACATGACGACACATGCTTTAGTATATCATAAACACGATGGATCATAAATCCATTGAAATCGCAATGACCAAAATTTCACACCGTGAAGTGAACAGAAACTAATTTAGCAGGTACTTGCCATGTACAATGACATATTGAACACTGTTTTGTATCGACGGATAATTACATCCAATCAATTCAATCACTAAATTTCATTTCTGCATTTTTTGGTTGTTGTCGGAAAGTTATTGTCATATGTATTATCAGGTATTCAAAAAATTATACGAAGTTTGGAGATATGCATTTACTTATGTAGATATATTCATAATTGCAACTGTTTTTATCATTGAGTCTTTTAATGTTGATCATATTGAGTTAACAAAAATTTAAGATTGTCATAGCAGCAGGATGAACTATGATGTGAATATTTGTTGACCCAAAGATAACCACAATACCACATGGAGGAACGGAGAGGCATATTTAGTCCATGCATTTATAATCTCATGACTTATTTGCATGTATTAAATATGCACCTATCAAAATTATATACCATAGCGATATTTATAATAATGTAAGAAAGCAACCTGTTAGTCAATTTTGTTATTTGTTATGATATTGGAAATAGCCAAGACAATTTTAATTAATTATTCACAATTGCGCACATAGCCTGAAAATTTGATTAATTAAAAGATTGCAGATTGAAACGAAAATTTTCAAAATATTAATGTATTAGCGACTAGGCTCACGCTGCTTACAACGGAGTTTTTAGAGATGAAGATTCGGAGCTTAAAATTGCAACATTTTTATGTAACAAAACATGAAAGAAGTAATGCATGCTGACGTAACTCAGAATACTTATTATTAGAGCGACAGCTGAGTATTATAATGTCACGAAGATAGATATTTTTGCATGTAAATAAACGTTACAATTTAAATGTTAGTGAGCACCACGAAAACGACCACCATTGTAAGAACCAAATTAATTGAGTATAAAACTTATTGTGCGTCATTATTTGCCAGCTCAAAATAATTACCGATATGATAACTAAAACATGAAAAAGGAGAGCATCTAGACTACTTTAATCCCAAGGTAATATCTTAGTATAATTAGATAAATTTGT
>JAHZMV010004831.1:0-11008 GCA_027743765.1 Coecobrya sp. COE2 | reverse complement strand
ATCAACATTAATTACCTAACTTGTCGCATTAATGACTCCTAAAAATTAGCATAAAACTCCGGATTTAATGAGATGGAAGGGAAGTACAAGTTTCCAAATAGGTAAACAATAAACAAAGCAGTGTGATGGGTCATTGAGCTGATCTAACCTCCCAATCAACCACAACACGTCAACTGTCATACGCCACGCACATCAACATGGGCTATTGCCCTTCCCACCACCACGCCTGCCGAATGAACAAAGTTCACGTTTGTTCACCAAAGCAGAAAGACTGCAGACGAGTCTCCAAAAAATTATTCACACAAGCCGTTCAAAAGTGCAACAGAAGCAATTTTTTTCCGAAATGAAAAAAAATGCAACGAAAAAAGAAAAAAAATCGAGCAAAGAATTTTGCGAAAGCCAATCAAATCCAATAATTCACAATTTCCATTTGATTTCTTTTATTTCGCAATAAAATATAAATGTTATGCAAATTATATGTCCGCATTTATTCCCATTTTCCCAATCATTTTAAGTCATTCTTCTCATTTTGTATTCATGCTTTTCACTTTTGCAGGTTATTTGAATTTTGGATTTCAAACAAATTAGTATAAATTGATGCTGTTTGTTGGATTGTTGGTCACTTTGTTCGAAAATCTTGTAATCATATTCATTATTTTGGATTTTTTTAGAAAACTTTTGCATCTTTCTTGTAAACTGAAACTGGACCAGTTTAACTGATTATCCCTCTGCATCTTAAAAAACTGATCAATGACCTAGGTTAACACCTCTACTTGAACGTGTAGACTGGATTTGAACTCTGTAATCTCTTGTTAGACTTTTACCGCAATGTTCATAAATGACCTTAAAGTAGAATGAAGGCAGGAATCATTGAATTTTAAAGTTTTGTGCGTAGAAAATTGGTTTAATTGATTGCGAAAATTGTAATTGTTGGGTTTTCAATTGCAAGAATCAGTAAATTGCAGAAAAAGGTGAAAGGGTGAAGTGTGTTAATTGTGGTTTATTGTTGTGGGGTTGATGAGTAGTTTAAAATAGCTAATTAGCGTTTTATTATAAGCAGGCTTTGTTAATCATTTTTTGTGAGGGGGTTTGTTAATTATGGTACGGTCAACAGCGTTGATAGCGGTTGCATCTTCGCTGCCGCTACAAGAGGTCCCGTCGGCGTCTAAAGGTGAGTCCGAGCAAGATAACCGGATCACCTCATCTGCGGAAATGAATCTTCTTGAAGGAGGATCGTCATCATCAGCGTCTGATGCGAATGAGCAAGAGTTCAATTCAGTGATTGATTTACTGGAGGAAAAAGTGAATGCGGAGGAATCGGCTGTGGGAAATGAAGCTGGGGTCTCTGGACAAAATGGAGCTGGACAGGGACAGCCGCATTCGGTGGAGTACTGGAGCGTTTCTAAGCATGGAAAACCGAAAACTTTCCTGAGGCGGTATCATGCCAGCAATCGACACTCAAGAAATTTTCGACAGTCGAACCGACGCATGGCTAACAATCAGTTAATGGCTTCGTCCACGGGAATGCATGAGTCAGATTTGTATGGAGGGGTGACTCAACAACAGATTTTCAATGCAAATTTTTTGCCAACTGCTCCTCAATTTCAACCCTTGGCAAACCCACTTTTCTTGCAAATGCCGTCACCAATGCATGTTTATCCGGCTCCGTCGATGCCTCCACCTCCGCTTCCATCAATACAGATTTTCATTCCTCCAGAACAACAAGGATGGAATCCACCGCCTGCCGTGGCTTCGCAGTTTATTCCTTTCCCTCCAGTTAGTCATTTTGCGTCACAGCCATTGTTCTCATTTTCTCAACAGCAACAATACGGTGGTGTTACATATTACGGTGGATCGTTGGTCCAAAATGGGTTTCCTTTAACGGTGCCGTCTACTCCAGCACCGGTTTCTTACTACCAAGGTGCTCCACTATTCTACCAAATTCCAACTCAGCCATCAACCATGAATCCATTGGCGCAGCCATTTCTTAGCGACTGCAGCTATTTGGGGGGATATGAGAGACTGCTGGAATACCCTCCTCCTCCTTACGAGGACGCCATTCTGACATCATCTTCAGGCATGCCAATGAATGAATTAATCCCAGAACAGGTAACAGAGATGGAAGTGGACTCAGGCGACCATGGAGTTGATGAACCAGTGCAGGAGAAGCCATGGGAAAGCGGCTATTTGACCCCTGTAGATTCACCTGCTGCGACTCCATCGGCTTCAGATACCAATCTAAGTGAAATGGATCGTATTGAGGTGAGAACAAATATTATAAAATATTCATTATCCGATTTACTAGAAATAGGAATTCAAAAGAGACTATGCTTTGGCATTTCAGGTCGCCAGTGGAGTAACTTCTGGCTACAGTAGCTGCACATCTAGCCCGTTAGCAGGAGCAGTAGCTTCCCAAATTAATCCTGAAGCGCATGAGAGTGGTGTCGAAAATGTGAAAGTAAGCACTGCTGACGGTAGTGTTTCCTCCGTCGATGATCTTTCTGTCGGAGGTCAAGATCCAGAGACTACTGAAGTTCGTCCCGAGCAAAATGTGGAAGCATTCCCTCGTCCTGGTTTAGAAAGATTCTCAATGGAATTGCATGCTTTGAACAGTAACTTAAAAATATTATATTTTACATATTCCTTTTACACATAAATAATCTGTTTAAAACCGGTAATCATTCAGTAACTGTATCAAATTCCTTGGTTCTTTGTAGATGCGTGTATAAACACAATGATGCAAGAAACAGTTTATGGTGGTCCTGGTCCTATTCATCAGCAAAACTTGATGGTGTATCCGGGAGAATCCTCCATTTTGATTTACTCCCAAAACGATGGGAATCGGAGCGTTATCTTGTATAACGAGCAGGAAATTCCATACGTTGGTAACGTCTTCGATTTCCGAGTGCAAGCTAGTTTCAAAGAACAGTGTGGACCAGCTCTCAGCTACCCTTACTATGTTCCTCCTCGCACTGCCGGTATTAGACTTACAATAAAAGCAATATATCATGAGTCATGATTCATGACTATCTTTGAGAAAATGTTTATGTATTATAAAAATTTCCATTTCCTACAGATAATGATTTCTTTGGAGGTCAATTTCCAATATGGCAGCTAAAAATGGGTCAGTACTTCCTCAAATATCAACCACACAACTGGAAAATGCACGGTGTCCCTGAAACATTCAACACGGAAATGTTTCTTGCAAGAGTAATGGATACATTGGGAGAATTCCACATTGTTTCAAAACTGAGATTTAGTTGCAGGGTAAAGTAATATGTATTTTAACTACATATTATTTAAAGATAGACGGTTTTAGACTTGAAAAGCAAATGCTAAAATTAACTTGTTCTTTCATAGACATGCAAAATCCCTTGGACATCGAAGAAGGGAACCATCGTCTTTAAGTTTTGCTTCAACTCTGCATTTCAGCAAGGTTGGATTTTGATGCGAATCTTTGGGCAAATCTGTATGCGCGAGGAGTGTCAAGATTATACATTCCAAAATCCTGCGTGTTACCCCGAGGCAAGGCATTAAACGATTATGGAATATTATTATTGATCACTTTAGCAAAAGGAAATTTGTTATTCTTATTACTTTCACTTGTATATATTTTACTCAAGAATTGTCTACATTTCCATTTGGAATAGTCTGACTTTCACTATATTTGTTATCCTTCGCCTCAAACTATTGGAGGAATATTCCAAAACAAATCGAATTTTCCCTTTGCTAAAGTTGTATAAAAAATATATGCATAATCGTTTAATGCCTTTTTATAGGAAATTGACAGGGTAAGTGTCAAATACACAATACTTGCACACATGAGTGCCAAAATGGTATTTATCTCATAATTATAGCAGATGTTTTCTCATTCAACAAAAACTAAATTAATATATGGATTCTTTTTATTCAGGCCATGAAGAAGTTATCTGAGTACGTCGGAAACCAGTGTTATGGAATTGCAGTAAATCCAAGCTGCTTTGATGAATGCTTCAAGTCCATCCGGAGAAGTGGGAATGTCGGCAACAACCATTCTGGAAGCACAGAACGCAAGAGGGCCAACCTTCCAACACCACACAAAAAGGAATTCTGCCAAGCTTGCATGAACGGCGTATGCAAAAATATATTTGCAAAGCCCTTCCTGGCAGCCTCAAAACCATAATCTATGTTGTTCATTGTTTAGTTCCTTCATCGGTGGAATAGGGCAGAAGAATGTTTTTGAATCTATTTATGTTATATTCATTCAGTTGAAGTATTCAGGAAAAATCGATGTATTTACAGTATAATTTCTCTTTAATTTTAAAAAGTCCAGGAATGTAATGTAGTCATGTTTTATTTGTATGTTCATGCAGTTTATAATAGAATATTTTACATTTAATTTATTAATCCATTTTATTTCACAGATTTATTACAGAATATAGATGTCTAATTTAAGTCGTCTGGGTTTGCTTTCACTTCAGTGAATTCTAATGAGCACAATAAATATAAAAGGTTTATGAGTATTCTGGAGTAAAGTACGTATTCATTTTTAGTCAAAGCTAAGGCTGTGCAAATCATGTACATAATAGTTTTGCAAAATTATTAGTATATTATCATAGGTTAAAAAATCATGGCTATATAATATCCTATTATTTTCTACTTTGTAATAACCACAAACGAAGCTCAGATGAACTCTTCTGTAGTTTTAATTCCCTTGATGTAATTAGGTAGTACTATGCATTCTCCAACCGTGACCATTCGAAATCCTTTTGCACGTGCAAATTCAATAGGGTTTTAGCCAATTCGCCAGACATAGGAAGAGGATCAGGACGAAGTGTTATGAAATTTTTTACTATTACGCAACAGAGAACTCAACCGAACTTCATATCCATTAAAAGAAGTTTCAATATTTTGTTGGTAAAACCAATCCATTGTGTCCAGATTGCATAAAATTATTTGATATCCAAATTCATCCTGAATAAATTCCGGTACTGTATGATTTATGTAACGTATGAAAGGCGTAATACTGTCATGTTTATTCCCAGGATATTGCGAACGGTTATTGCTAAACGAGAAATATCATGGTAGATTTGCTCTCATGTCCTCTTTTTAATAGTAACTGGTGTGATTCCAATGGCTATCATTGTGATGTCCCTAATTATTATTGAGATTGGATTGAATAAACTCATATTATATATTTACACATTTTTGTGTGCATGATGCAAACATTTTAACTTTTCTGGATCGTTTCTACTTTAGCTGCACGTTAAAGATTTGTCTAATGAAATAAAAATTTGCTATTATAGTATTACCACCATAAATATTGCATATTATGCGTAAGAGATTTTGCTTAAGTTTATCAGAATCCAGATTTGCACTATCATCAACACGACCAGTGACAAAAAATGTTGCTTTTGCTCCTGCCTCACAGACTCACAGAGAACAATCAGCATGTCTTGTGTTTCCCCATTCAGTAAAGGTCCATCATCTTTAGGTTATGAGGTACAAATAATTATATTTTAATGAATTGTAAAAAGTATGAAGACTCAACATGATATATATTTTAGACTGTATGAGCTACCAATTGTTAGAGCCACAAAGCCAGGACTAGAACATCGACTAATTCCCGGAAATACTTTTAATTTGGCCGTATTTGAAAAATCTTTATTTTGAAATGTCAACCTCGAAAGCAAGAAATTACGACTCAAAATATTGTACCAGATTCAATTATACAAGTGTGCGTGGTGCAAAAATCTAAAATCAGAGAATAACTGTTTGCTTTTATCAAAACTGAAAAGAAGCAATCAGTTTACTATGGTTCACCTTTATTCATTACATGTATATTTTATGAATTGCAGTTTTCTAAAGTACAATTAGCTAGATTTCCTGCTTCTTGAAAGGAGGTTTTTCATTTTAATGTTGTCTATTTTGCTTATACATAATTGAGAAATGGTTAATTTGTTATCAGACGACAAATGCATGTAACAATTTGTAAAGTCCCACAATATGGTATTTCAACATTGTAATTAGAACCTTGCTGAGTGCATGACGCATGATATACTTTTGTACTTAATATTATGCTTGACCTTGCATTGCAAGGAAAGCAAACTGAAAGTGGTTGCATCTAGTAATATTAATCTATCCGAAAAGAAAATCCGGTTTCATTAAGAATAGGTGGAATGTTGAATGCATTAATGAATCATAATGACACCTAACTACTGACCTAACTATCCATCCATCACCTCATGTGTTCCATATGTTTTACGTATCCTAAAATATTTCTTCCAACGCTTATAAATAAGTCTAGTTTTCATATGAAAATGCGAAATGCAGTATAAAGTTTGCATGTAGTCAATATTGAGTCGTTGTTCGAAAACCCTTGGCATAACTGTCATGAAAAATGTCATAAAGCAAACAGTTTGGAAAAATATTTACCTATGCAAACAAAAGACAACCGTATTTGGTTGGTGTTGGTAACCTTGTGTGAGCATGACCCGCTTCATCCGTGTCAACAGCCGTGTGGCATTGCGTATGGCTTGTCATAGATAAAAGTAGCCTGTGTGATAAATAACCCAGCTAAATCTGTGATCCGTTTATCATCAAATATGCTTCGCAAAAAAGTAAAATCACTAATGAAATGTATGTCATTTTTTCATTAACATGGCATATATCGCGTCTAATTTTGTTTGGATGTTGATGTTGTAATACATTTTGATCGCACACCTACACATACTGCAAGATAACACGTACAAACATGATTAAGATTGATCTTACCAAAAACGATTGATGCAAATGACAACACTGATAACCATGAATGATCATTTCATCTCTAAAAAAACCTTCACATTTAATGCCTAAACTGTAGTCACGTCCAAGGATAATATAGCAGAGGACACATATTACTATTGACTATTACAACATTCCAAGTTTTAATTGCGATGCACTACTCTAATACCAGAACCACTTCACACTAAATTTAATTGAAAATGCACATATGGACAGTTGTTGACAGCATTTATCTTTCAGTTCTAATCATATCATTTATTGCCTTATTTTCCTTATAATTGAAAGTGAGAGGAAAGAAAGGCTTTATTCGCAAGTCAAATCTCAATTCATAGACCAACGCTTGTGGAGAAAACAACCGTTCAAAATGATGAAAGTACCGCAGGTATTATTGTTTTTGGTACTTTCAGGTGCCCATGCTCAACTAGAGGATTTTGGAAACAGTCATCCACTTCCAACCGTTTTTGAAACAAAGACGTAATTCGAAATTTACATTCCCAGTGAACCCAATAGAAAAATACTTCTATTCCAACTTTTAAGAAAATGTAATAATTATTTATCAGTTTGCCGGTGAAAGAACATAGACATTTTGTTGAGGAAAATGCTTATGATGAACATATTCAACTACTGGATTTTGAAGACATCAGTCCATTACCGACCGTTTTTGAATCCAACACGTACTTAATTTTACTAAACAGTATTTATACATAAGTATGCATATAAGAATGTCTTAATCATTTAAAGAAAATGAATCTTTATCAGTTTGCCGGTAGACGAAAATGGAACTTTTATCCAGAGACAAATGGCAAGCGTTGGAAATGGGCATGTGGCCACTACTGTGTACACAGACACAGTCTATATGAACGGATTTTACAATGGCGATAGGGGAGAATCTCACAGGGCTAGAATTCCTTCAGGAAATAATATCCGAGTTAACGTTTCGTCCAGCGAAACTCCATTCCAAAATCAAAGTTTTGCGTTAGATGTTGGAAAAGGTGTTTTCACTGAGAGCATGGTGCTCGCTGGAGGTGCTCGTATTGAACAAAGAACATTTGCACATCGATACTATACCCGCCTGATTGTTACGCAAATTGAAGTTACTACTAATTCAATAGGTCAGTGAGTTGTAAGAGGAAGAATTCATATTTATAATGGTATTGCATAAAAATGTGTGCAGTTTACAAGAAAAATCTCGTAACTTTAAATTAGCTTCGTTAATGGTGACACTTTCCAACTCTCCTGGGAATAATGGGCCTGATTTGAGTGCACCAGAAACGGGAGATTTTGGCTCACTGCTTGGAGCGACATATATGTGTGCTGAAATTCTGGAAAAGGAAGATGCTCGATACCAAGAGACTTTGCTGAAAGCTTGTACAATCTCAACCGCCGTTCCTGCTCTCCTTTCTTTCCCCGCAAATTCCACCACAACACATACATACATTACAGCTTATGGCTTTGATTTAAATGGAATCGAAAACGATTTCAATAAGGGTAATAATTCATTCCTTTGCTATCATGGTTTTGTAGTACCATAATTTGATTTATCATTGTGTATGAAGTTATCACATATCCGAAACTTGCAGCGATTATTTCGCGAGATACCTAGACTTGTTTGTCTGGAAATTATTGTTTTTCGTTTAACATTAATTTTAATTGTTAGTTGCTAGAATGATTGTGGATGGTCAGCATGATATCATTCTCAATGAGCATGTTCATGCTTGGGAAGAATTATGGAAGAATGGAGCAATTCAAGTGGAAGGAAACACTCCGTTAGCCAAAGTTGTCTATGGAAGTCTCTACTATATTCTGAGCTCGCTTCCCGTTGTTGCCCCGTCCCAAGTTCATTCACCGAATGAACAATTTTACGGTTTGAGTCCAGGTGGTCTAGCTTACGGCTCCCTATTAATGGACTACCAAGGTTGTTGAATTGGCCATGAAGAATACATGCGTTAAATTACCCTGTCGCCATATAACTTCTCTATTACTTATATAATGTTTTCTTCATAGGTCATTCATTCTGGGACACAGAGACATGGATGTATCCATCAATCCTTTATCTATATCCTGAGGCAGCAAAGGAAATTTTAAGTTACCGTTTGGCTGTGACGCAGGCAGCAAGAGATCACGCGAATGGCACTGGATACGGTGGAGCTCGCTTTCCTTGGGAATCAGGTCGTACAGGAAGGGAAGTGACACCTGACTGCTGTCCAGAAACAAGAGATTTACAGGTTCACATTACCAGTGACATTTCATATGCCATCAGACAGTACATATCAATGACAAGGGATTTGAAGTGGTTGACGGAACAACAATCAAATTATGTTACAAATGGATGTGGCCTACTGAGAGATATTGCAGAATTTTGGACAACCAGAGCTACTTTTAATGACACTACAGGGTTTTATGATATTAACGGTGTAATGCCACCCGACGAGGATAATCATGGAGTTGACAACAATGGATATACGAATATTGGTGCAGGGTACTCTATTTTCTATGCAAAGTATGCTGACTGTCTCTGCAGGAGTACTGGTGAGGGCAACCCAGAAGAAATTCCTGACGAATGGCTGGAATTAGCAAAATCTTTAAGGTTGTTGTATGATGAGGAGAGAGACTACCATCCTGAATATGACGGTTATGAAATGGGGACACCAATTAAACAAGCTGATGTTATACTTATGGGTTTCCCTTTGTTGTATAATATGTCTGCATCAACCCGTCGTAATGACTTGTTAATATATGCAAACGTTACAAGAGAAGATGGTCCTGCGATGACATGGGCCATGCATACCATTGGATTTTTGGAGCTGGATGAACTTGAAAATGCGGCAGAAATCTTTAACAGAAGTTATCAATGGTATATGCGGGAACCGTTTAAGGTATATGTAATCTCAAGAATTAAGCTCGGACGCACTTCAACATAATATGGGGCATATTGAGAAATTTGTGTTTTGTATTTGTTGTAGATCTGGACAGAAGCGAAACCCCCAACTCTTGGAGCTATAAATTTCATCACTGGAATGGGGGGATTCCTCCAATCCATTTTTAGTGGATATGGTGGACTCAGAGTGTATCCTGAAAGAATTGTTATTTCTAAATCGAGAGTGCTCCCTGATTCAACTGGATTAATTTTTCATGGTACTTGCTTTTGCTCTTTATAGCAAACACTTCTAAGTACGAAGAGATATTATTTTTTACCTTTAACTATATTTTTCACTCTGGTAGGGTTAAAATATTTGGAAAATGTAATTGACGTAAACATTACGGAAAGCAGTATTACACTCCTACTTCGTGAAGCATCTAGTAGCTATCCGCTCCAGATTGCAAGCAATGATGGCCAACCTATTGATTTTGGTGCGTATTTCATAAAAATACTAGTACATAACATACACTAAGCCCACAACTTCATTTCGATTACCTATCACCTATCATGTCCATTTTTGATGTACATGATTGACAGTGGGATCACTAACGTTTTCAACTCAAGTGGCTCAGCTTCATCTAGAAATCACCAGCAAAACTCCAACCAATTGCGCACTTCCACTGGATACGATTGGAAGTCCATCGAAAACATCACCCACTCATGAGAAGCCTCAACAAGGTTTGCTTGCTCAACATATCAATGATCTCAACAAATATGATATTTTGTCAGAAGACAACTCGACATCTTCATGGGACCTATCACTTTCTGTTGTTTTCAATTTGATAAACTTTTAGCTTTATTGTGTTAGTCCATGTATCATTATTTTGTCGATAAACAGCTTTCAATAATATTGTCTGGTCACAGCGTAATTCGTTAAAGTAAATACTTATGCATTTTATACGTTGCTTTTTTATGTATGTATTACGTATTTTATACTCGTTAATCCGTGTTAGTATGTCATGCCAAATGTGAAGGCTAGATTTGTCATTGTATGTATGTATATCTTTGTATGCGTCTTATTTGTACCATAATAAAATGTAGAAAAATGGGTTTATTTATTACTAGACATGTATCCCGTCGAAATCGCCGGGAATCTAGAGTATTTCAAAATACAGCTACACCACCTTTCGATTTCGTTTATTGAAAACATTTAATCTTTTATCCCTGATTAATATCTTAAATAATCCGAAAAATCAATGATTAATTATTACTTCTTCCATTGACTGCAAACTTTCTGCATATAATTTCACGGAATGTTTTCTAAACCCATTGACTACATACTACTACACTGACTGCTGATAGTACCCACTGATTGCCTATAGT
>JAHZMV010004830.1:0-10080 GCA_027743765.1 Coecobrya sp. COE2 | reverse complement strand
TACCTTGCAGCAGTTTTGCTACATATGTATTTAGTTTGCTTCGTTTTTGTGTGGGTTGAACTTAAACGTAAAGTGAGAATACAAAATTAGCTTCTCAGAAGTTCAAAGGGATATTATGCTATCTGGAGCACCTCTTACCAGATTATTCTCTTATGTACTGGTTAGGTAGATTTACTTTTGATCTATACACTACAAGGTGAAAACTTTTGGTTTTTGGTGTTAATTTAACCTTACACGCCAATACCATATGCAATGCCACTGTGCACAATGAAATTACAAAGATGCAAAATAAATATTAAAGCAGTAGTACTGAAAGGGATAAAATGTCTAATGGGCCAAGGCCACTAACGATAAAACCAAAATTGGCAACTGCTTAATTTTCGGCAGCTTTAATTTCATTCGGGAATTGGATATGAAGCATAAATTAGAATAACGATTTGAGTGGGCTTTAGGAAAAAAATATGCTTACGTCTATTGATGATCCTGCCAGAAGAGAATGTGTAAAAGTAACTTTCATTCACCTTCCCTTCATTTTCCGACATAGTGATTCCATTTGCATTATGTGCTCCACAGTTTTACCTTTCTTTAGAAAATGCATTCAAATTCCGGTCATCATGAATTTGTGGTTTTCCTCAAGTCCTCACGACTCCAATAACAAAAATAACATTTTTACAACCACGTGCTATGATGACCTCCTTTCAATATTTCATTATAGGATGCGTATATATAGACATCTAATTAGGTATGTATGTGTCGTAAATTGTAATATTCCAACTCTTTCCTTCTATCAATGTCCGTTTTTGTTTCTCTATTCACTCACATAATTTTATCATGATTACTATATCTATTGCTCCTTCTTTCTGGAAGGCACGTTACCCAGTTCGTGATAAGATAAATAAAAATGAAGCAGCTGTAAAAATATCACGCTGCTGCTGCTCACGCTCCTTCCACAACTAAACCAAACCACTTAAAGTTAATAACTACAGACTTTCAACCTTAATACCTGGAAGTGATGGTGTGGTATTGCCACCACTGCCACTAGTTGTTTAGTTGGTGGTGGTACTGGCGGTAGTGGTAATGGTGGTTATTTGGCAATTTAGATTTTTCTCTGAAAATTTAGTAGAGTACCTATTATATAGGCTCTTGTCTTTATATCTGTGTACCTACTCAACTTTATTTTTGGTTGAAATTCGGGTTTTATTAACACTTTACTTTTACTTTGTATACAAGTGGCAATAACATCCGCCTTACATAGATAATATGCGACCGTTAGAATATTTATGTACTTTTTGCCAATAACGAAGAAAAGGGAATAAAAATCCCTACTCAATCCCGCCTGTTTTATTTACCACGATAGGGCGGCTCTTTCCTCTTTCTCTCAAGATGAATTATTGATGATAATGCTGAACGCAGAATGTAAAGTGGGAGACCAAGACAATTTTATTGATTCTTCTATTTGTGCCCATACGTAAGTAAATGTTTGCAAAGGTATGCATGTGTTTTACACGCCTTCCCATATTATCCAATAGAGCATCCACTTTCTGCTTTCTATGCATTACTAGGAAGGAGATGGATTTCTACAAACAAATAATTACACAATCAAACTAAATATAGTCCCATGGTCTGCCGGGCATTATGGACAACATTCAATTCACCGGTTTTTGGTTTGTCCATTCTGCCCGATAGTATTCCACTTCCTTGGCCGCTTTCTCTTCTCTGCCTTTACACATTCCGCTGCTTAATAGGCATTATTTTTGCATGTTGAACAACAACTACGGGGAGTTTTCTTGTAAAGTCAACTCATCAAAGCCAGCGAAAAAATGGTTAGCCATCATTTGATGGTTAGCCATGTTTTCTGGTCTTGATACTTCTATTTCCTTACCAGCCGGAGCAACTTTTACTTTCCCTTTGCACAGTTGACTGTTGAGACATATTTTCTTACTACAACCATAACGGTGGTAATCGATCTAATAGCCCCAGAGAAATCTTGTCGGTTTATTTCTCCTTTTTCTTTATTTCACTTCCATTCCTATTTCATCTCCGGCACAAAGAAGAAGCCATACGTGTGTGTAAGGCGGCAATGTGTATGCAAGAGCCTCTCTACTCCTTTAACTTGGGAGAACACACAGTTTCAACAGAGATAAAAAAGGAAAAGCGTGACTATTTTTTCATGTTGACTTTTCTTTTCCCATAAATGTTTTTGGAACACAAACAAGACAAGCTCACAGGGATAAGATGCTATTATATTATTATTGGTATTGTAGTAGAAGAGTCTGAGTGAGTAGTTCAATCAAAACCAGTTTCTCCGTCTTTCTTGCTTGCCTACTTTTTCGGTACCTTCTCACTTCTCTTTCTCTTTTGCCGCCCACCCGCCCGTCCGACTTGAATGGTATCGCATAGCACAGCCATACGATCCAACTTTTCTAAACTTTACCGTCATTCGACAGCATTAAATTCAACAGCTCAGTAGAAACGGTTATTGGCAAAGAAAAAGGAGAAAAGAAAATTATGTAATCATGTTCTCTTTTCCTTTAAAACCATTTCAGTGAAGAAATGCAGAAAAAGGGAAAGCTAGAGAAAGCATGTTTTGTTCATTGAACCATCATAATTCTTCATTTGAATGAGTTGTGTCTTCCTCTTAAAAGAAATTCATTCATATGAACTAAACTGAATACTGTTTTCAAAATAAGAGCTTGAATACTTCACCGACTGTTTTCTTTGTTGGTGGCGGTGGGACTGCTGCTCTTTCTAAAAATAGACAGACAAAAAATAACCTTTTTATATTTAAAGTAAAAATTGCCTTTCTCCATGCTTCATTCACTCATTCATTCAACCTTAAATGCACACAAATTGCATGCAAATAATATATTCCTCCTATTTTTACAATTTTCATTTTGACTTATTCATTCGCCATACACCACACCACAAACACGCACCAGTAAAACGTTCCTACCCCACCAGCAGCAGATGAACTTTTTTCTTATTTCTTTCATCTCATTTCCTGTTAGTTTTTCTTCCTTTCAAATTTGAATGTTACAGCGTGGCAAATAAGAAAACTTATGTTTTTCTTCCCCATATCAAAATATTTGCGTACCACCATATATCCCCATCTAATGCTCCACATCTCACTTGACTCTGTTCATCATCGAAAGATATGAAAAACTTTGAGCCATGATGTTGGTGTTTGTGATTGCGAGGACGACTGATATGACGCTTCCACTTACTTTTCATATTTTTCTCCTGCGATGTTGTTGCTGATATACAAGAATGGTTTCTTTTGCATTTCCATATCAGATGACTCCAAAGAAATAGAGAATACTAGAATGTACCTCGCAGTCAGTAGACTAAACAGTAGAAAGGAAGCCTGGTTAGATGGATAGAATGGTAATAAGGTCTGATGTTGGTGTCGTGTGCTGTGTGCTGTAGCGCTCCCGGATTTTCAGTAGGGATTCTTGAATGTTGCATATTATCCTGTCTGAATCCATGATGATGGGGATGTGACCGACTGCTCCTGTATGAGTTCAGCCAGGCTAACAACTACTTTTGTATTATGCTATTATGCAACACATTTCCTTTTATGTTTTGCAAACTTACGTTTATGGAAGTATATACATTACATAAGGCTATATACAGTGGGAGCCTCAAAGTTAATATCTGACTGAGCAGCAGCGCATTTCAAAGTTTATATTGAGGACGAGCGAAAGCAATCAGAAGTGCGAGATGGTGTGCATCCATATTTCGTGGGAAGATTTTATATTCCTTTCTCTCTTTATCATCATTCTTTTGACTTGTGCCATATTTGTATATGTATGGGGAAAAGAGAACGGAAAAGCTTTCGATGAATGAAAAAGTCAGTCACAGGAGTCACACTCACTCACAACTCAGATAGTTGTTTTGCAAACCGGAGAGAAAGTGAGAAGGACAGCAGTGGAAAAGTGAGTTAAGTTAGTGAAGCAAGCTAGTGAAGGAAGGAAGGAGACCTCATTCGCAAACAGCTTGAAGCATTTTTTTTGTTACTGGAAGTAGGAAGGGGGACAGGACAAGGCAGGCAACTAGTGCACTATAGAGACTTGGATCTTTTATAGTGCCATTCTCCATAATTTTATCCTTCTTTATCTCTTCGAAAAATACCAGTTAGTAGCTCGGCTATCTATCTCTCTCTACTACCTTTCGTCATATGAGCTGTTATACAGACAGACAGCGCTTCCTCTACTATCTTTTATCTACAGGCTGTGTGTTGCACACCCAGTGTCTCCGAGAAACGAAATTTCAAGTGGCACGTCCACATTACAAATTCTCGGCTATTTCCAATTCCACAATATACTCAAAGTGGCATGGTATGTACAGTGTATTACTGGCTATATCTATTATGTACGTATTTTTTGCCTCTTTTGCTCCATTCTCCTCCCCCGGCGGAGGAAGTAGGTATGCACATGCATACATAATGATATCATTGCACAAGCGAACGTACCAAATAAACAAAAGCAGGTTAACAGGATCGGTTGAGCGGTCTGACGCAAACTACACGATTTACACAACGACATTTTATAGTATATTTAAAGTATACAAATAAAATGAAAACAAAACAAACATTATCAGAAGTAAGGATATAAAATCAGACTAAAAATCTATACTGTTTTGATGGCGAAATTTTATTTTTTCACAGAGGGTAAAAATGTAGGAAGTCAGTTAAGTCATGTTTTCCGTTCACTGGTAATAATGGATGAAATTGCTAGCAGTGTCAGTGCAAGTCAACATCGTTTTCGCAGTGGGTGGGTATTACCTGTATCAATTGATTTTCAGTGTGATCCATTATCGCGTTCCACCTGATCATTCTATAAACGAGTTATAATATATATCTCATATTTTTTTAATAAATTCAAATAACGATCCATCATCCAACATCATTCCTTTCCATTTCCCTTTCTTCTCTGAAAATGCAGATTAGCAATTTAGCAATGTATACTACCTATTAAACCATGTCATTTTACTACCCCCAACCAATCTTCACAAACAAACTGACACCCCAACCAGTACATGTAATACTTAATCTCAATTTTTGGCTGGCATTATCTTGGCTGGATGTACAGTTATGAGGATATATAACATGTATCTATTTGCTTTGTAATTGTAACCCAATAGAAAAGTTAAATTGGAACTTGTAGGAAGTAATAGCGGAAAAGTCAATAGTATAAAAGCTGAAATTGCAACAATTTTCTAATACCATTTTGCAAACGTTTACACTATTTCGTACTTATAACTACCAACATAAAATGTATCCTGAGTCCAGAAAAAACTTTGCACTTTCTCTAATATTGACCCGCTTTCATATATTCTTATTTACATTACATTATTTACGATTGAGCTGACTAACCTCTATATAAAGAAAGTAAAAACTGTTAAAGTGTTAAACTCAAAACGTTATCATATTTCACCTTTTCATTTTTAACCATTAACCTATTTTATAAAGCTATAAAAGAAAGTATATCTGTGAGTTTATTTACGGAAGGAATGAGGAAATATTGTCGGCCGAGAAAAATTGAACGTTTGGACAGACAAGCAGAAAGTAAAAGAAAGAAGTGAAAGTGAGTCTGGAAATTGACGGAGTGAATTATTACTTACAATGTGGCAGAAAAATGAGGAGAGAAAATAGAAGAGAAAGTGTTAGTCGTTGACTTGCTATTTTTATGATGACTGTTCTCTACTATACCTCTCCTTTTTAAGTGGGAACAAGAAGAAGTGGAAATAAAATGCATTAAGTACATAAAAAGAGTATAAGAGCAAAGAAAACAGGGAACCCCACCACCACCATCACTATACAATATTGACTTAAATTTTTCTCTCTCATTTTCCCCTACTTTCACTCTGGCGGTGTTTTCTTAGCCCTGGCAGGAGCTCATGGCTCATGCCGTGCTCCGCTTGTATACAGCGTGGTAAAAGAGGGGGAAATGCAACAGCAAAAGAGAACGTGAGTAAGATTCTAGTATTATTAGCTGACTGAAAAAAAGAAGTCAGAGGAGGAATGAGAAAGCTTGCGTTGAATAAGTAGTCAAAAAAGTTATGTAAGAAACGCGTGTACGTTTTTCGATTCGATAATGCCGTATCCTTTTTCGTTCTTTCTTCAATTTCCTATTCATTATTTGCCCAAGGAGTCTATGAGATTTATATAACATTACGATATACTGTTGCTTCTTTTATGACAGTGAAGCAAAGGGAAACGCGTAGGAGAAGGATGAAATGATGTTTTTATTATGTGATATTACTTATTATCTTGGATCTGCGCTTTCTTCCTATTATATTTTCCAATTGGCTATTTCTTTGCCGTTTTATAGACAGTAAAAATCGTCAAGTAAATAAAATTGCGTCTATTTGTCAGTTTTTCAGCGAGTGATGTCTGCACTAAAGTGTAAATAAAGACGTTCGAATACAATATACAATTGAGTAGCGTTTTCTAGATTTTATTTTCGTTTTCTCTTTTTATTTCAGGTTTCTGTTCGACGTATATTGTAATCATATACATACAAGAGTTGGAAAATGACAGAAACCGTGTTTGATTTCAAGGAGAAGTGGTGCATTCAGAATTCAAGGTTGAGATGAAAATGGTAAGTTTTTATGCATACACTTACTGGAATACTTACTTAAGTACCAAGGAATGAAAGGAAAATGGAGAGATTACAGATATGCACAATAGTGGCACGTGGCACCTGGGCGAACCAAAATATAAGCATTTTGGCTGTTAGTTTATTCCTCCGACTGTGTAATTTGGTTTTACGTTTCAAGAGATAAAATGTTAAAGCAAAGGGATTACTTGACTTTTTGAGTAGGTGTGTATGTATATATATTACATGTACACGTAATGTCATCATAGTCCCCTTTTAGTTGCTATATTCAATGAGGGTTCACATTCTCCTCGTCCTTCATACTAGCAATGTTAGTTAGAGATGTTATTTGAGTTTGCTGCAAGTGGGATGGAGATTGTGGTGTGGTGGTTATGAGGTTGTTTCAAAAGGAAAATAGCACCGCCACATCTTTCTCGCTTCTTTCTTGAGTTTCACGTACTGTTTTGAGTTGTCAGAAAAGCGCTACAGCAGTGGAAGAGAGAAAAATATCATGGGAATATAAAGATAGATGAAAAGGAATCAAAATGTAATGAAAGTGCAATGAGTCGAATGAGACAGAACGAGTGGTCACAAACGATAAAACCTCGATGACGATTATCATCGAAATCGAATCGAGTTACTTCACTGGAATGAAAACGGTAGAAACGACAGTTTTCTTATGATAGTGATGATGATCGTGATTGTAATCACGATTGTCATACTAACTCAGAAAGCAACGGTTTGTACTTCGCCTCTCGGAAATGCAGCGCCCGTCCACAAACAGCAAGAAAACGCACTTTGCATTCCTGCAACTTGAAATAAATAACGCGGAGGTACAAAAGACACTGACAACATCTTGACAGTGGAAATATCCTCATTTTTTACTTCATCCTTCAGAAATGGTAACTGAGAAGAAGGGAGGGTACGGATATATATCAACATTCATGAAATGGATCTGAAACATTTCCCTTATGACGCAATATTTTCTTCGTCGAAAGAAAATAGAAAGGAAAATTGAAAAATGTAAAGTTGAAACTGCTAAAACTACCAAGTGAAAATAACAAATTGTGTTCATGTACATGCCTATGTTATTTTATTTACTGATACATAATGCTTAATATAGGTGATATTTATAGCACCAACCTTGCCAAAGATTCCTTTCCTTTTAGTGGCAAATAGTGTGGTGGTGGTCTGATAAAAACTTCACTTGGTATCTGACTAAGAATCACCACAAGTGGAAGTTTCCTGCATGAAGTTAAAAGGAGACTGAGACAGAGAGGGGAAGATAAACAAAAACAATGAAAGGGAAATAAAGCGACCTTCTTGCGTCTTCAATGTTCACTTTCATCACTATACATAGTTATAAATAGCACACTATGCTACTGACGCTTGTTGACTGACTGATATTAGGTACGAATGGGTATACGTAATTTTGAAAATCTAGTTCATACCGGAGTTGCTTTTCATCTTTTTCTTCATAAAACACCATATTGCAACAAAGTTGCAAAACAGTCAAACGAAACAGGAAATGAAATAAATTTCTTCCGTACTTTCTTTCTGACGGTAATTAAAGCAAGGGAATTTCAGAATTGCTAATAGAGTTAACTTATTTATGAATATTTTTTGCGAATATTCATGAAAAGCTGGTATGTAATTTACATTTTTAAAGCAAGCGTGCCGCAGCTGTTAATTATAAACTATATAGGAGTCTGGTTTATTTACATTCTGAGAAATTATACAACATAAGGTACGATTGCAGCTAAAATGCCAACGGCAGTAAGCAACAAACACTTATTCACTATCATCAAAAGTAGTGCAACCGATAGGCATAATTTATAATTTAAAAAATAAAACATATTTCTCATTCCCATACATAATGAAATTAGAATGCCGTATTATGTGGGATTCCATCTTTTGGTTTTGCAATCAGAGTTTTAATTCCCCTTCAGACATGTCTAAGCACATCCGTAATAGTAATAATATACAAAATGAGGTTATATAAATGGACACGAACAAATGAACATACATACGTAGGTACTGTTGCTATAATCAGCAGCATAGGGAAGCGGAAGGAAGTGTATCACTTTATATCATTCTGTCGACTTTAGCCTTTTTGAGTTTATATTATTGTTCACATTTCTTGTTCTTTCCAGTAAATCCATTGCTGGAACAATTGTTAGTTTTGATACCTACATACATGAAAGCTTATCGTACCACGTACTACGTCGTTGTTATTTATGCAACTAGAAAAGTTTTCCGGGAGGGAAAAAAAGTTTTTTATTTTGTTCATTTTATTTCGGGATAACTAAGAAAACAAAATATTATGCCTGTCTGTTTCCTCCAGTCCTGTGTGATGTCGGCAGTAGATACAAACACGCTCCTGTATGGTATCTTACGCTATTTTAACCATGTGAAAGTATAATAATAATAATAAAAGTGATGAGGAGAGGCGAGGAGGAGGCATCAGCATTTATAGTGGCAGAACCAGTAGCAGCAAACAAACAAGACAGAAAGTCAGATGAATTATTGCCATTTTCTTTTTTAGAAGTTTAAAACTGAATAAGCTCTTCCGTCCGCCTGATCAACTAAACGAAGCCAACTGACTCTGCATTTATTTGCGTGAATCAGAAGAGAGGCAGATGAAACAACAGGCATACATAAACTATAACCAACTACCAGAAAGACAGAATATTATATAGGAGCCCACCAACGATTTCACATTTTGCTATCTCCCAAACATTCCTCTTTTCTCTCTCCCTGCCTCCCTCGGACGATATGATCATAATGTTAGCTGACTGGAGAGAAATATCTCTGCCTTTTTGTTTTCTGTTTCGGGTGAAGTCAAAAATATGGTTGGCATGTTGGCTTTTGTTATGCCGTGCTCGTCCAAGTAATAATGTACTCACTACTCACTCACAATCAGTTGGTTCATATAGCATTCACCAAGCTGCAGTGATGATGTTCTCATTTTCAGAGGGTGCTGAATAGTAATAAATGTGGAATCTCTGACTCCACAATTTTTACAGCAGCTGCCAAAATATTTAGTCAAATGGTGTGCGTTATGTCATTATCATCCTCGTCAGGATATTATTAGCTTTTTTACTATTATATGAGCTTAGTAAAAGTTACAATACAGATCTACAGTTACAAAAGGCTTTCTGGTGGGAGTCAAATGTTTCGTATTATTGGCGAGGGAGGAACTAGAAGGGATATTGCAAATTCCGGTTGGGACTTGTTTCCCATTTGAACCCCATGACTAAATTGTATATGTGCTACCATTATGTATATTATTTACACTTTGCATTTTCACTCTTCATAGTCGTTTTGAATATAACCTTGAGAGTTTTGTGTTTTGTTTCTGTGTACATGCACCAGCTCTGGGAAAAGTTGCTTGTTCATATTTCCTGAATCTTTGACTTTAAGCGAGTAAGTATGCAAGTGTAAGCTGTTGTAGTCAGAGAGTCACAAAGCGAAAAGCTGC
>JAHZMV010004829.1:0-17461 GCA_027743765.1 Coecobrya sp. COE2 | reverse complement strand
GGTGAAAAAGTGAACATCAAACATGGAATATGTGATGACGCCAGTACTAAGAATCACGTTGATCATTAGAGCTATGACAGAAAAGGAAAATGGGTACGCTTATATTTCAGTTGATCTGAAGGTAAAACTGCACGTACCTACCGGCAAACATACCTAACTTTTGTAGAATAATATATTGTGAAAGTGGAAAACTCTGGAAGAAATGTAGGATCCCCATTGCCACATTCACCGCCCTTTTATATATTATATTATGATGATTGCTCACACAACAAGCGTTCTTTTCAAAGTTCAGTTGTAGAGCAACGAAGATGTACCAAAAGAAAAATACTGATGAGTAAACCCTTTCTATATTCCTGTACGAACACAGCAACACTCGAAGCGGTAACAATCTAACAAGTCGAGGATAAGTAGTAGAGAACGTAAAAATGCAACCTAGTCAACTTCAAGACACTTTCACCGTGTAAATGCTCGATTCAGTACCACCAAACCCATAATAATACTTTATATAGGATCACAAAAACAAAATAAACCATGCATAGTAATTTCACAAGAAGCAAGAGAGAGCGAGATGTTGATGGTACTGAGCTCTTTACTTTACTTAACAGGCGGGTTTTTTCTGTACGGACACTGTCCTCTTTCTTGGCTTTAGAGTCGCGAAGAGAAAATAAGAGGAAAAGGGTCCAAGGGAGCTATTACTGGAAAACCTGAAGGAAGAAAAATAGGGCCCAATGAACGTTGAATGAAGTGAGCGCTGTTTGCTTTCATACCAAACAAGATGACTGCATTGTGTGGTAAATAGGAAGGAAGGAGCCATGTAGCAATATCTCCTTCAAGAATGATGTTGGTGCACAGTGAAAAGAGAAACGCAACAAGAGTAGCTTGTTTTTCTCATGTATTTTCTCGCCAAAGCGAAACGTACTTCTTTATCCCTATCTATCTGTATTGGTGGATATAATGTTACTATAGGTAGGGTGGTAGTGGTTAACTGCTCTCTCGTGAAGATACAAGACAAGTGGCAAATAATAAGGATAAAGTCACTTTGCTATTTTGCTTTTCCTCTTTCTTAAGTGAACCACTTGTCTTGGTTTCCCTTGTCTAGCAAAGCAGCAGCAGCAGCCCAAGGACAATAACTCACTCCTGCACTCATGCACATACGAAGGTTTCCAATCGTCCAACTATAGTGAAGACGAAAGGCTAAAAAAAGATAAAAACGTCCGCTGTGTGTAGTACCTTGTTTTGTCACTGGTGTTTAGCAAGTGATGTATTAACAAAAGCGAAAAGGAGACACGTTGGTGGAGGGTAGCGTAATAATATATTACATCATCATACACCAAACCGCCTTGTAAAGTTTAGCAGTAGTGTACATTCCCATCAGTAGGATGATAACTTTTTCCTTACTTATTTTGCTAGACTGCCCTTTTATATAAACCAGAGTACTTCTATCAGTGTAAAACTGCAACGATCAACTTTATAGGATGTACTACTGCAGCAGTGTGAGAATAATAATATTAACAGCTGCAGCAGCAGCAGCAATCAGACATTGTACCTGGTTGGTTGAAAAATAGTAATCTAACAACCTTTTCTTTCTCTGTTCAATCAACCAAGGACTTGGGGAAAAATAGAGGAGAAAGCAACGTGTTATCTTTTACTACTTTGTGGGACTTTTGTACTAGTTTGTGGATATAAGCTGGCGTAAATTCTTAAAGAGACAAAGTCGTCCGCTTATTCTTCACTTACTTTTCTCCTTGTTCTATATTGCACTGCTGCACCCATTCTTAAAGAAGACAAAGTTTGACTGTTGAGCCAGAAAGGGAGAAAGTGAATGAATGAATGAAATATTCAGGAGATGTACCCTCTTTTCTAAAAGTTGCGCTCACTCAAGTCAATGCAAGAAAACGAGGGACAAGGAAAAATTACATTTTTCATGGCTGTTGTTGTTGTTTTCCAGCTGGATATGCTTCTCGAGATGAAAGGGGTATTAGGCAGTGGTGACAATGTAATTTGCTTATACGTCTCTGACTCTCTGGCTGTCTTCCTGTTTTGGCGCGGCGAAGTTTCCCAAAAAACTGGGCCGACATAGACTATGTACCCACGTATTTTTATCATTAGAACTTGTTAAAAACAAGTATTGACTGACTAACTAAAAGTATAAAATGGTAGTTCAAATATTCTTGGAATCTCTTTAAGTAAAAAGAGTATTCTTGATATAGCACTCTGGTAATCTTATCAATCCATATATCCTCCTCGTGTAAGAGCATCGCACTCATAAGCACAAAAGCTGAGTACTTCCGTCGTGTTGCTGCTTCCTTTTTTGCAACTGCATCTCTACCGCAGCCGCAACCAAATTTGCTTTTTTCTCACTCTTTCGTTTATCAGTCACTCTGCCAGCTTGATATTGTGAAACTACCATTGCTGATGATTCCCTGGTAGTCTCATTTTCCGTACTAGGTATACATTAGTCTGAAAGTACTTAGACCGAAGCTTTAGCACACTTAAACTTCCTTTCGTAAACCCAACTGAGACTAACTCAGCGAACCGGAGAAAAGTAACATCTTCTCTTTTTTCGTTGATACACACAGACTTACTGTTGGAGAGAATCAGAGTCTCATTTCTCTTTCCCCTTTCTGATGAAACCAGCTTGGAAGAAAATACTCAAAGTACATTTTGATACGTCTTCGGCAGAGCGTCGATAAATGGAAGAAATAAATATTTGGCATGTATGGAATAGTATAGTAGAATGGGAATGATCAAGTAAAATGCAAAAGCCATTTAGACCATATCTAATGCACATGGGGTACATATGCATATAAGCAGAGAGAGGGTTAAGTTAAATGGTGTAGTGAAAGTTTACATGAATATTTTATATTACTAAAAATATAGCCGTGGCTTCAACGAGCATTTCAGTCTGGAATAAGAAGGCTTTCTATTATTATCATGAGTATTATTTTCTGGTATAATGTATATATTTTATACTGCAGAGACAACTACTTTTTGCAATTGCAACGGGAATTTATATGGTATGTTTGAACTGTTACACTTTCCATAATATGAGATTGTAAAACAACTTGGGTAGGTAGGTACATCACGTTCGGATAAAAGTCAACCCAAACTTGGTTGGTGCTATATAGGTTCAGTTACTTTTTCCGGAGAAAGGAAAGTAGTACATATAGTCACTTTTGTACACAGATGCAGTCATGACGCGTGGACGGTACACAAAATGTACTTTTTTTTATCTTTAATGGTACGGTGCTCTCTATACTCACTCGGTTACAGTTAGATAGTGTAACCAACACCACTACTTTCTTAAGGAAAGGAATAAGAAATAAAGCATGTTTCACTTTCAGTGTGTGTAAATTCAGTTCAGTGATGCTTTCACATAATATTCATACTTTTTTCTTGTGCTTTCATTCACCCAGCCAGTTTGCCTGCAAGCGGTAGCATAACACGTATATTTAAGTAGACAGGATTCAGATGAAAGCTAGAAGAAAATGATACGCAAAAAATAAAACTATATATAAACCCTGCACAGCGTTAGAAAAGCTGGTGTTGCTCGTCCATGTAGTAAAAAGTTACACAAGTTAAAGTAAAAAGTTGTCCCAAGACACTTGTTGAATGCATACAGCAGCAGCAGCAGAGTCAAATATACCATTATAGCCCGCTGTCTATGTAACGTCTACATAGACTATATGGAAGTTTCATAATGGAACTGTTTTGTATAGCTTTGCAGCTCAGTTTTTAGGGCTTTTAAGAGAATAGAGTGAAAATAGAGTAAGGAATACATCTTCTTTGGGAAAAAAATGTAGAAGGAAAAAATGGAAACACACACCACCACCAGTAAAGTAAACCTGACGATATGAAAACCAAATAATATAATATATAACATGGTCTCTTTGTGTGTACTCATTCTTTAATTTCTTCTTGTATTCTCTCCTTACTAGGAATTCTATCCATTCTCCCAGTGTGTGCATGAGAAAGTAAGCCGAGGAAGAAACAGACGAATAAAAAATAAAACGGGTAAATACGCACGTTTCTTTTCGTTTCTTATTTACTTTTCCCTTATTTTTCCTTCTCTCACGTGTCTTTTCTTTTTATCGTTCGTTTTCAGTTTCATTTACCAAAGACTTGGACCCCAGAGAGAGTGCGAGAAACCCAGAGAAAATGGCATAAATGTACACATAGGGGCAAACATAAAGAGGAAAAATCTGAGCTGAGTTGTGTTCTAATGAAACTCCAACTGTGGCAATACTCATGTCTTCTTGATCCTATGTACATCTTTATCGTGTATTGTATTCCATTTGTTTTAGTTATTCTCTCGTCACTTAATAATCTACGACCCTCTCCCCATCTCTTTGACTCATCGTGTGTGAACATGTCCTAGTAACAGCAGGGCAAAGGACGAAAAAGGAAAGAGCAGCTGGCTGTGAAATGAAAACTAGTCGCAAATAAGAATGTTTTTGTGTACTAGAATGTGAGCGAGAGGGAGACGTTATGTAGTAGGTATACAAGTTGGTTGTTAAAATGTGTGTGTGCATTTATATGTACACATTCAACAACAATGGTAATGATATGGCATACAAATGAGAGGAAAACTTTCAGGTTAGCAATAATAATAGCAAGGAATGCACAGTGGTATGCCTTTTCACCTAATGGCTTGTTTGGTTTTCTCCGGTTTCTCCTTTTCCGTTTGAAGAACGAGGCAAGAAAAAGTAAAAGAAGAATGGTACATAAATAAGTAAAGGAAGAAGAATCAAAGCGTTAAAAACTTTAATGTCGGACGGAAATGTTATATTTTCGAGAAAAACGGAGGCGTTACCCAAGCACAAAAACAAGGACGTTTGTAGTAGTTTCTGTTGATGCTCATATGTCGTGTTTTATTTTAAATGAATGCGCCAACTGGTATCAGGGCATTAAATAACAGAGACCCTGAGAGTGAGCGAGGAGTTCTGCCTCTCCGATTCTACTTGAGTTGGAAGAAAAAGTAACAAATCTTCTAACGATTTGGAACACTTTCCGAAGATGGAAGGGGAGTTTTCTTTATTCATTGTGTTTCTTCTAAAAATTACAAGCTTTGCTCTCTCGGATAGTTAAAAAGTAGACATGTTCCTTTTTCTCAGTTTATATGTTTTACTCTATGTTAACCCATTCCGCATTGAGGTAAACATTTTTGGTAAGCTAATTTTCAGAATATTTAAAGAATTTCCCAACTTTCCGACCCCACTACCACCCTCGTACATTATGAATCTTGTGGTGCTTCCAAAAGGATTTTATTTTTATTAGATATTCTACTAGTAAAGTTGTGCTAGTCCTCCTGCTAAGAACTCGGCTCTTCAACTGCTAAAGTGGAAAAAGTGTTTACAATGCAGTAAGAAAGAGTTTATAAGGATATGGTGGCGCTTTTCTGGTGTGTCTTGTTGTTCCCGTTGTGTATTTCGCTGTGTGAGTGTCAAGTGAAAGTTTTCTTGGTTGTATAAATTTAGAAGGCAGTGGAAGCTGAGAGCTGTGCTGCGACTCTGTGTATTAGGTGGGCGGACGGATGCTTGCTTTCACAGTCACTCTTACTACTACTTCTCCTTCTCAAGCGTCTTTTTTCTCCCAGATATTTTGTTGCAATAATAATACGTGTTCGTCTGTCCTGTCTCACTATATTTTATTCACGCTTCTTTTCTCTCTATATTTTCGTCCCAGTTACAATAGAAGCTAGTCTTGTTATATTGTCCTCCAGTCTTTGTTTTTGTTTATGAAAAATGTAAAGACCGATTCTAAATCATGTAATAATATTATAAATAGGTAGAAAAAATCTTATGACAATGTTGTTCATCCCGGGCTTCCTTTCTAGAGACGACAACGCGATGTGTGACGTTGTTTATCTTAGACATTTTCCTTTCGGCTGCTTACCCAGGAGCATCATAGTAAGTTATTATTACAAAAAGATTCATTCATATTATTGCACTATCTTTATGCCCGAATTTTTTGGCGTTATTTATGAGAGGGAGTAAAACTTTTTTACAGTACAGTTCACTCGGTCCAACACAGAATACTTTCTCCTGTTTTACACATACTCTGCAGCCAGTAAAAACATACGGAGAAACTACATGAAATAAAAATTGGTTATTTCTTCAGCAGCACAGTGCATAAAGAGGGGGAAATAATGGGACAGAAAATAATGTGGCCGTTTTTATAATCACAATCACCATTAAAAGAAGCCATGAAGTGGCTTATGGCTTAGGCATATATGCCGGTGGTGCTCGTACTGGCAAGAGCAGCATTAAGGCTTGTGAAAAAGCAGCCTCACGTAATGCTAATATTATGATTATTACATGGTCGTCTATCATCTAATAATATGTTTCCACAAGTCTCACTGGGGACGCTTGGAAGGTTGGCAAACTCAGATTTTTGCTGTGCTGTAGTAATGCGGATTCAATGACAAGAAAGGAATGGAATATTGTACATGCGCAAGTAGTACAACGAAAGGTCTTCCATATTTTAAATGTGTCGACCTCATTATTTTCCTTCTCTTTACATACTGTACCCTTTCACATTTGCATTATATTATGTTAAATGAAGATCTCGTTCTGATCCCAGAGTTTGCAGTACGGCAGTTATTTATATACGCTTTTAGAAAGTGTGAACACCTATTTTGCTCCTTTTTATATAAACTCATATTTTGCTGACAAGGAAGCAGGGCAAATAAATAGCGTGTACACAGGTAACCGGTGGGAGGAAAATAGTGAAAAGGATTATTATTTCGGTAAATGCATTTATTTATATGTTGCATGTATACATACATAAACTTTATCATGATCTCTTTTGGTCAGTTTCCCGTCCGTCCCCTTGTCATGTAATTTACTATAAATTCTAGTACAAAAGGCAAACTGACAGCAGGTAAAATAAGAAACATAAAATTTATCGATTAGGTTGATACTTGTAATTTAAAGCTAATGTTTACAAGAAATAAGGAAAATGTTTTATATGCAAATCTACTTCCTTACAACCTTATAACGGTTTATTAACGCTATTATGATTATTATGGGATTTGGCCATAGGCAACACATAAAGAGTGTAGTAGGATAAAACGAATAGGTACATTTGATTGGTTGCATTAACCAGACTAAATTAAACCATGTCAAAATCCGTGTCTTTCCATTTTTTATCTTTAAAATCTCACTTACAGACCAAAAGAAAGTTCAAAAATCTACACCTGTATATAGTAATTATAATGAAAGGATTTGTTAAAAAGGGACGCATAGGTAGTACTGGTCGGAGTAGTTGGCAGTTGAATCCTGACAAAAAAGGAGAGAAAGATAGTCTAGTATGCTTTTTCGCATGAGTTGAAACGTGCATTTTGTGGAAAGGTAAAGTGTAGTAACGAATATGAGATGAGAGCGAGATGATTATTATGAGAAAAATTATTTCTCTTCTTTTTCTCATGAGTTAAGTCGCCGCGAAAAATGGATGATGTTGAAACAGAAAATATTTCTCTTTAAATAAAAACTTTCTCTTTCAGCTTTGTTCTGTTGTACATGTATCTCTCTCTAAAGAAAGTTTGTCATGAGTAAAGTGGTCACGTATTTTTCAAGTGCACCTTGAAAGGCATGGCTGGGCAAAGGAAAAGGAGAATGATATAGAGCAAACGAGAAGTAACAGATGAAAAGGAAAATGGTTATTTTAAAGGAGTAAAACGAGGAGAAAAGTTAAAGAAATGAGATGTTTTCCCTATATATTTTTTATCATCCTACTAGTTCTTTCCCTTGTTAAAAATCTGCTTTGGAAGTTCAAACGATGTACCAAAGCAGGCCGGCCGACCGACTCTACTTGGCCACACAAAAAAGGCAAAATCGCATACTACTTTTCTTCTAGCATATGGTTCCCACGATGGTTGCAAAAAGAGAGCTAATCCAAAAAAGGAACTTTTTATCCGTTTATATCTCGTGCAAACTTCTTTTGTTTTTATGCCTCTATTTCTCTACCAGAGCGACTACAGTGGTAAAAAAACTTTCTTGCTTACTATACCTTTTTTTGTTAGTGGTTTCCTTTCATTTGTCCCAATCCGCACGTTTTTCCAAATGATCGTTGTTTTTTTTGGTACGCAGCCACTTTTAACTTTCGCGTTGACCTTTGACAATTTTCTTATATTATGTCATTTCTTTTTTCCCCATTTTCCTTTTACAATCACGTTTACACTTACATTACACTTGTACACACAAACAACCCTGGGTAGTTAACACTTTAAGTCAATTGACACGCACACATACTTGTTTTTGTCTTGAATTTCAAAAAGGTAGGTAAAAACAGAGGGCACGATACAAAAACGTGTACTTTCACTTTTTACTCCGGCGCCACTACTACTTGTCCGCCTTCTATAATAGCGAGCTGCTCACGTTGTTGCTGTTTTCCTCCGTCTGAGAATCGTTCATTCATTCATCTGATGATTTTCTTTGTGCTATTTGCCCTGCTTGCTTTCTCCTGCCAAAAATACACACAGACGAGCGTGTATATATGTTCGTTCATTTGCTGGCGCTACGTATACTGTATTTTCTGCTTCATGTCGTGATGCCAAGCACGCAAGCTCACCACCACCAAGTACCACCACCACGTTGCTACCGCCACTCACTCAAGTCAGAGCACAAAAACACGCTGCTCACTGCTGCTGCTGTTGCTGCACAGATTTTGCATTTTGATACGTTCACTTTACTTCAAACTCTTCCGAGAGAGCTAAGTAAGTCATGTAAACTATGAAGGGATGCACCGTGTATATTTTGTAAGTAGGTTTGTAAGTAAAGTAAAAAAATGTGATGCTGTTCTAGTACCGCTGCTGTCGGTCTAAAAGAGAAGTGAGCTGCTGTGCTAACTAGTTTGCTCACAGATGAGAAGTTGGGAAACGCGAGGGTGATGTTCATGATCATGATGAGAACACTGACGGGATGGTTAAAAGGATGAAAAGTTACCGGAGACGTTGGAAATGACGGAGACGACGGCCATGATGATGAAGTCGCTCTTGTGCAATCCTTCTCCATGCCTTATGGCTGAAATGTTTTACCAGTCTAGTTTTTTTGATAGGTACACACACTGGATCAATTTGATGATGATGAAAATTCTTGTCCCTTGTTCTTTCATAATTTTCAATTTTTTGTTCAATACTTGAAGCAGCATGATGATGAGTAGTTGTGAAGTCACTTTACAGTGAATAATTGTGAAAAAGCGGAGAAAAGGGAAAGTGAAGGATGTATGCGGCGGAGAAAAGGAGAAAGTGAACGAATCCAGTGAAGCGTCAAGAATGAAAACCACTACCATCACTATACAATGAATGATACGCTCCGAATGATAGAAGTTAGCAGATCATTCACTTGATTACTTTACTTTACTCACTTCTACCACACAGGCACTGTGTTCTCTTATGTACATTTATGTCCGTTGATATATCAATTTTGATGGGTACATATAAATGTACACAAAACGGTCAGGATACTCTTCAACACAAATATCCACCATGTACACTGGCACTTAAGTAGAAAAACAGAGAAGAGATGAAAACGTGATGTGTAGTATGAAGGCATGCCAAGTTGATTATGATGTTGCGATAGAAGGCGAGTGCTTTTGATTATTATGTGATGCAAGTGAAAGCGAAAATGTAAAGGCCCAGTATAAGTAATAAAGCACATTTCACATCAAAACTGAAGGAATACTGGGAACTAAAATATAGGAACTAAAAAATATAGTTGTGTGTATAGGAAATAAAATTACATGTAAACAAGATGATTAGTATTGTTAAGTCGAGTAGAACATTTGATTACAATTATTACAAAATGTATGCATGTATATTGTATGGCCAGTATCAGCAGCAAAGCGGATAGAAATGCAGGAAATATAACATAAATGCAGTAGAAAGATTACATGTTAGCGTATCACTTAATTTACATACTTTAAAGTGTACAATCCGGAGGGAATACTGAAAAGATTAGTTTAACTAATTGCGATTAGGCAGTTGGTCATTTGGCTCCCACAAGTCAGATGATTCCTCCTTTCACTTACAAACATTGATTACTCTATAATAAAGTAGTTTTAAATTTTCCAGTAGATGAAAGAAGGAGAGTATGAATGTATGGGAGAAAGTGTATTAAATTGAGTGTGAGAGAGAAAGGAAGTAGGAATGGATGCATCAGAAAATAGTATATTATTTGGAAATAATATTTTTAAAGTACATAATACAGACAAAGTATCAATTTCTCTGTCCAATGAATATATAGCCAAGTATCACACCATTAAAATCCCGAGAGATCCGCGTATTCGGAAATCTACAACAATATTCAGTCCAGAGAAAGGATGCAAGCTTTTCTAACGCATATACCTAATACGTAGACGCGTTGCTATTTCCTTTTTACAGCATTTTTTGTACCTAGCAAATAAAATGATACTTGGTGATGATGATCAACATCATCGAGATGTTAGAACGAGTGTTGTTACAAGCACGTTCCACTTGAAGTTGCTTTGTGTATGATCCGATACGAGCTGTTATGTTAGTCTCTTTAGGAAAAAACATAATGATAAAAAAATTGTGATGAAGCTATTGCTCTTTAGCCTACACCCAACATAAGTGAAATTCTTTGTTATACATCCACAGGAACATTGTCGAAAACTTTGCACGCTCCATATTTTCTGGCAACGCTTCCCTGTCTAAATGGACGCTGGGAATGGAATTAGAAACTGAAGTATCCTTCACTAAAAAGACTGAAGCAACTGAAGCAGCGAGATAACAACTCTATATAGCTGTCAAACTCTGGAATAAATGAAGATTTAGTAAATATACATATAGGAGAAGAATAGGGAAATGAATAATTTTCCACTTTTCTTCCTACGTTTTCTAAAGTGCATCCTTCTATTCATCGGCACAGAAAAAAGTATAAAATCTTGTTTAACGCGCGTGTATAATTTTCTATTACTACTTTCACGTATCATCTATTCACCATCAAGCCTTGAAAAGAGGAGAGCGACCGGATTCAATATCAATCAAGCGGCAGACCGGCGACTGGCAGTAATAATAATGCTCTCTACTTCACTGTACGTGTTTGTATTTTCGATGATTATGATATATGGCCAACGTGATTGTCATTTGGAATGAAGTAAATAAGGGAAAAGAGCACAAACAATGTAGTTTATCAATATCATTCTAGTATACATGGTGGAAAGACGATATAGTGCTGAATCATCTACACGTAATAATTTTCTCCTCCTTTAAGCCTATCAAAGGATATATGTCATTTGAGTTGTGTGTGTGTAATTATTATCAGAGTTTTTGTAAGATCCCTGTGTCCAGAGATAAACCCATTACCGCTCTTTCACTCGATTTTATCAGTGCAAAATGCCAGCAACGATAGAAGAATAACCTGGTATTTATTTGGAGAGAAAAATCCTGTCATTTTCAGGAGTAAGGCACATGCTGTGCACACTAGTGGCCTGCGAACGAGAAAACAGCAGACGCCCACGGTCACTATAACCAAAATAATAAGTACAGCAGCAACGCTAATGCAATATGTTATGTATGTAGTAGGTAACTGAACAAGAAAAAAACTACAAAAGGAAAAGAGACTCCAGTGGAGGAAAAAATCTAATGGCTTCAATGGATTGTTAAGCTCTTTTGTTGCTAGCTATACAACAGCCATAACTATAACATACCATAAAGCTATAGAATCTTACACAAACGATAACGTTTAAGGGAAGACATGAAGGGCTCTTCACGAGACAGATTTGGGAAAAAATGTACTAACACTTTATGTAATACCAGGCGATATCATAGGTATTATTAGTATTTTTATTATTATGAATATTGCGACGATGGCTGTTGTTATTGCTCAAGCTGATGTCGCTGCTGCTATTTATGTGCTTTCACTGACCCCCACTGAACCGTGATAATGCATTTTTTGGGGGTTTTAGGGTACAAGCATAGAACGGTTACTTTTTTTTGACAAAGAAACTTTTATATATTCTTGAAGCACTTTGACTGAATGTATACTTTGAAGGATATTGTTTGGACTTTCGGAGACGAATTGAGCACAATACGATGGCAAAAATGTAACTTCCACATTTTACCTTATGACTTCCTGAAAATTAAAGTAAAGTTTATAAGTATTCGAATGTTCTTTTCTTTTAAAGATCCACTTTCACTTTTTCCACTCCAAGAGAAAAGAGAATTATAAAAAATTAGGGTACGAGGACCATTTTAAAACGGTTGTTACCCTACTTAAAACAACTGTAGTAGTTAGTAGTACTGTTTGCAGGACCATTGAAAATGGTGAAGTGATGCGAACAGTATGCCTAAATTTGTACAAGTACCCTTCTTTTAAATTATCTGGCAAACCGCCCGCCCGTCTGAAGAACAACTAATGGTGGGACTCACCAGTCGTCATTCAATAGTCAAAGCCCAGTGATCCGAAACGGGAAGGAAGTGTTCAGTATGTGTGGTTTGATGATGATATTATGGGGGCTAACCCTTTTCACCGAATCTCCCTTCATCTGAAAGCCACTTGAACCGAACTATCCGATCTCGTATCCTGATTATTTTGGATAGAACGCCAAAAAGATAATCTAACTACCACCCACCATCATCAGCACAATCTACAGAGAGAGAGAGAAAAAAGTTTGTGCCAGAGAGAATAGACATGTACACGTACTCCACAAAAGCAGTCAGTGTCAATTCCAAATTGCAAAGAGAGGTTTGGTGTATCCCAACCATAAAAGTGGTAAGGATGTCTTTTTTTAGTACTATTATTGCTACAACAGCAAGTCGCCCGTCACTAGGCAGTACCTTCGCGAAGAATGAGAAGTAAAAATCAAATGAAAAGTAAAAATCCCCCTCCTATTCCTTCCAAAGAAAGCAAAATTGTGTAACTGTGTGTTTTACTCTCCTTTTATGGGTAAATATATATGGAAGCTTAGTACTTAGCAAAGCACTGCTACTTGAAACCTATTACTTTATTTTCTTTTATCATATCCACTACAAAAAGTTCCATTTTTAGAATACAGCGTTGTGGTATGTTCTCTCCAGAAAGCCCTAAGTTTTCCCTGGGAGACTTTTCTTTTTCTATATTTTTGAAAGACAGCATTCCACCCCATTCAACGAGTAATCACATCACCACATATCTTCAGCCCATTAGTCCGTCCTGATGGTACCCTGTGTGCTTTGCGAAGTGAAGGGAACAAGGAATCTTACTGCAGTTCAACTCACTATAGATAAAAAAAAGTACCTTTTTTAACAAAAATACAGAATAGCAAAGCTTTGTTCATTTCCTTCCTCCTCATAATATTTCTTAAACTTTTGTGGAAAATTGGCAGGAAAAAACTTGTCCAAATTCTCGCTGATTTGGATTTACAACTGTAGCTTTCATAGAATTACTGGAAGATAGTACAGAGGAAAAATATATGAAACTTTTTGGCCAAGAACGAACGGTAAAGAAAGTAAATTGAATAAAAAAAAGTCAGGATGAAATACACCGTGTCATTAAGAAAAGGGAACATACGTATTCATTCCACTTAAATGAAAGAGCATTTTATTGGCATAAAAGCTAAGCTGCTGTATATGCAAGTCAAGAAAGCTAACAGAAGGAAAAAATACCAAGTAAACTTTCTCTGGCAGTAGTTATTTTGGACACTTTATACACGCCATTCTAAATTGGATAAACAAGAGGAAAAGTTGATGATGACAAGTGGTGCTTTCCTGTGCCTCTCATTCAATTCAGTTATGAAAGTCGGCAGTCAAGATAAGAAGAAAAGAGCAAATGTCTCGAGAAAAATTTTCCGTAGGTTCTACTTCCACTAGTAACAAAGTGAGTGTTTCTAATATTGAAAAGGCGGAAACAAGTCATAAATAAATTTTTATCCCGCTTCTTTGACAAGCGGAAGGTCAGGAGAATAATAATTTCATTTCATAAAAAATTATCTGAATCCATGAGATTATGTTAGAGGAGAAAGTTTACTATAGTTTGTAATTAATTATAAATAAATTTTTATCCCGCTTCTTTGACAAGCGGAAGGTCAGGAGAATAATAATTTCATTTCATAAAAAATTATCTGAATCCATGAGATTATGTTAGAGGAGAAAGTTTACTGTAGTTTGTAATTAATTACACACTGTGGCAAATCTAATATACATTATATTTCCCCATCTGGAAACAATTACGAATTGCGTGTCTTATTTTGTCCTTTAATTAAGTAAATGAGAGTATGCATTGTAGGTATTTTAGCCAACATTTCAAAGTGTTCGCGATGCTTTAAACACCCGACCATTTTCACGTCTATTTCGAGAAAAGAGAAGGATTACTAGTTACTATAATTTTTGTAGATAATGCATGGGCCGATTTTATATCTAAATCGTTTTCAATTTCGTTTTTATCGTTGTCGCCATAAACGAGTGCACTCTGTGAAAATACTTAAAGTCATTTTGTGCCTTATTGAGAACATTATCGAAATGTTCTCTAATTTTTTTAAAAAATAGCATTACAAAATCTTGAGTTCAATTTAGTATGCATGATATTAACAAAATATATATATGTATAGACCGTGTTGATTGCTATAATAAACCCAAGTTATTGCCATGTAGAGAATGATAAAACTACTTCGGAAGACGAATGCCTTGCTTAAATGCACCGGAATTTTGCGAGCTTTTAGTGGAAAAGCCGATAACTTTGAAATGTCATTTTTATTTCATCCCGCTCTCAGCTTATCTACCTCTGTTCACTCTCTTTTCCTCTCTACTTTACCGGTAATAAGGTCAATAATACATGGCTGAAATCACATTCGCATATTTTAAGAAAAAAATTGGCGCAGTGAATTGATGCATTCACTCGTCAGTTTTATACTATCAGTTGGCAAAATCTTTTGCACAAGATCAAAGTGATGAGTTGAGTAAGTGAATGCTCTACTGGTTTTGGACGTACGATCGTTCTTCTTCTGTTTTGCTTGCTGCTCCACTGCCACTTGTCTTGTAAGAGCATTTCGTGAATGCTCTTTTTGTCATTCAAAATGTCATTTAAGCAATAAATGAATGGAACGCTGCTGGCACTAATGCTGTCGCAATAAGTAGCATCTAAAATTGCCTCTGCTAATGTACAGTAAAAGTACTTACATGAGTGCATTCTATATTATTACTACATACATTAGTGCAAATATGTATATAGCTTTAGCAAAGATATATGTAACTAACAAGCAGAGTGAGTGAGACGGAAGGAAATCAATGTAATTAACGAAACACGGTTGGTTGAAGCTGCTGATCAAATGCTCACTCACTCACAAAGGAAAAAAGTTTATGTTTATTTTTACTGCTTGTTATAAAAGTTGGGTAACAAGGTCGATATCAGCACTAGTAGCAGGCTTGTTATTTTGCTGATCAAAGTAAAGTTAGCTTAGTAGAATATCTGTAGAGAACTGATGGAAAAGAAAAATAATACTGGAAAATTTACGGAACATTTGAGCAACAAACAAAAAGGGGACATGCATGCATGTATTATGTACGTATGATAGTTCAGCTTCATTTAAGTTGTCGCTAGCAATTACCATTTACCTATGTTCTCGTTGCAGTACAGTAGTCTTGCAAAAGTATTTTGCAATTTACTTGCATACCTACATCAGTATCGAAAATTCACGTGTTGTGTGTGCAAAGTACGTGATGGTCATTCAAATGTGTTTGGGTGAGAGATCAACTCCTCGGGGCAGGCTTCATTCTAATTGCAAAACTGCTTATTATTCCGATTTAAAAATACATAGCCGATAATGCATGCATGCAGCATGACCTTAATTTAAACGATGACTATTTTCAAAACAAAATAAGTTGGATTGATTTATGCTGTTAAATTTGCATAACATATTTTTTCGAAAGAATTCCACCCATTGAGAAGAACCCATTATGCCCATGTTACCTGTTATAATACACGTATTTGATTAATGTGTGTCTTATAATGCATTCTTGCTAGAAATCCCAAATACTTATAATAAGCATTTCTACCATTCAATTCATCAATCTTCATTAAAACACAAGCTCTCACATGAAAAATAATGAATCGATAAATACCTGTCACAATTTAGTTCATTTATTATGAAGAAAAATTGGATTACAAAAGGAAAGAAATCTCATTAACAACAGCATTGCAAACTGGCTACGATATATGGACGTAAATGACACGAGTGAGTGTGTTTTATCGTGCTTGGCGATCGTTTTCTTTTTTTACAGATAAATTAGCTCTGATGTAGAGCTTCCTAGAATAATGTGCTGTGCACTGGGGGACAAACAAACAAAAGCATGAACAACGGGTTATAAGTATTCTTTCTGTTCATAGCAGAGTTTCAGTAAAAACAAAAGATAACAAAATGCGATTACTCCCATTCGGTTCCAAACGATGAGACTATACCTTATATATTTTCTATATATTGGAAATTGTTATATATTGCGATTTCCTATGCACTGCAAAATCCATACCAATACTTGTCGATATTTAATTGCTTTATTTTTAACACATAAAAATACAACCTTAACTCTTAACCTTTTTCGTCAGATTGTCCATCGGTTGTTTGAGCCAAATCCCAGGGTCAGTAGATCCAAATGAACACACTATTTGACTCATTGAAAATAATTGCATTTATGCATTGTATGTTTTTGCATTCATTCCCAGATGGTATAGACAGAAATTTTTATTTTGTCTCGTTCATCACCCGTGGTTCATTCTTGACAATGACGGACCTTATGAAAAATGACGCACTCAACGAAAAACAAGATAGAAACAATAGAGACCCATAATATAATAAGGAATATACAACTACGAGTAAAATAGTAACATCATTGTTTACTAAAAATGAGTTTTGTTAGTCTAAATGTTGTTTGTGCTCTCGTATGAGTATCGAATTACTTCCTTAGTCAAAGAACAGACCAACCTTACGGTTACAGACATCAGTTATAAGTAGACGGTTTGTGGTCAAGTCACGATTTTACACGGTCTTCGAATCGGTACCTGTTGTTCATATGAAAAGATGACGGGAGCAAAAAAAAGGCTAAACGTAAGCAAAGAGCATTTAGTGATAATTCTATGTTTCAATATATTGAACATTTTTGCATATCTTTACCCATAATAATGGATTTATGCAGGAGAAATATATGATTCATGCAATGCATGTGATTTCTTTATTTGCCACTTGCACACACTTTTACACAGCAGTAATACTTAATAATAGCTATATATGTTCATAAAATCATTAGGCAACAACAATAAATCCTTTTTTGTACCTGGTTTTCTAAAACGTTTAATGTGAAATACTACTCACATTATGATCACAATAGGCTGAAAAATAGGCAGATCAGAAAACTGAAAGAACGACTATTTTAACAGATTTGACATTGTTGTCGAGCATGTTGAGTGGAATATATTAGAAACGTGTGTGTATATATAATCTTCCTATAAATGTAAGACGATAAGACAGTTTG
>JAHZMV010004828.1:0-16069 GCA_027743765.1 Coecobrya sp. COE2 | reverse complement strand
AATTAAAGAAAAATTAGTCCAGTGTTTAAGCCTAGTCCAGCCCCAATTACTTTTTACATACTACATAAATTATATGCTATGCCCAATTACAGTAAGTTGATACATCATTAACAATTAATCGTAACGTACATAATCGATCATCCGATCAACTAATATTTTATGTGTTTTGATCTACCTATCCACAAAAAATAAATGCATCTTACGACCATTTAATACTGTCTACATTGTTATCCCCTACATGTCAACATAAATTCTGATTAGATTAATGTGAATGCACGTGAAAGTGAAAGTCAAGTGTGCAAAATAATTACTGTAATACCATGAAAATTACGAAAAGGAATGAATGGATTAATGAACAAGTAAAAATGCTATGTGCATTAAAGCTCAAGAAGTCACTCCAAAACATTATCTTCATCATGATCAACTTCATTTTTGTGTTTGGAGAAAAGCTGGTCTATAAACATTAAGCACGTCTATATAATATGCACTCTTCATTTACATTACAAACCTACATCCCATCACAATGCAATCTCTTTAACATGACGGGGAGGAGAGAAAAAGCCATCATATGAAAAGTAGTAGTAAAAAATATAACATGCGTAAAATTTAATGGTTTGTTTGTGCACATTAACTTTAAGTTGTACTCATTTAATTTAATTTAATGAATTCATTTACCTCACAATATGCATTTGTGGTAGGTTTGGGTCAGGCTACAAGGGCCATAACTATCAGAAAAATTGCACAACCGGTCCATTTTGCCAATAATATAAAAAAGTAAGCCAGTAGTAGTATAGTGATAGTAGCAGCAAGAAATAACACAGTAAAAGCAGTAGAAGTAATTGCAGCGATACTTCTGCGACTGAATGCTAGCACTACATGGTAGTACAACGTGTAGGTTTAATACCTATTCACTAACACAACTCCAGAATGTTTGCAAAGCTTAGAAAAGCTTCAAGTTAACTTGAATACTTTACTAAAACACCAATTCGCACTTCTTATAGTTTTCTGTGCTATCGTCGTTATAAGTTGTATTATAAGGACATAGACAGCAGTGGCAAACTAAAATGTTTGTGTACCAACTTGCATATTATTCTCACTCTGCTGTGTTACTCAGTAGTAGGAACAACATTATACTAACCCTAGTTGTGCAGTACAATTTCTCTGTTCTTTCTTAGTTACGTTTACTAACATCACTCGATGGAGTTTTAACGCCTTCTTATCACTTATGAAGTTCGCATAATAATGTATTCATGATAGTATCAAAGTGAAGTGGTGTTCGATGTGTATGTACTATAGTAGAAAATCAGACTGTAACTATCACATGAAAATTGACTCTGGGTGTAAAAAGAGAAAAGGTTAACTCATATACAATAGCTGATGCTACTACTATAATTTCTTCGGCTTTTCTTCAACATGATTTCTGCCCTTGTCATGTTTTACCATAATATTCACTTTTATTTTTATAGTCCTAAAGTCCGTCCCACACACACGTAAATCCAGTAATCAATTCAATCTCATATCAGCAGAGCAGAAGTCTCACTTCTCCTCACCCACGAGTACCAGTCTTTTGCTACTTTTTTTGGTCACCACCATGCATGTAGTTGGCATAAAACAATTTTCTCTCTAGCTTCTGCTGGCTAGGTTGACTGGACTATTATTATTTCTACTATAACACAAAATGCCACTCTCCGGTCTCTCCATAATAATATTTATACAAAAAATAAATGTTTTACTCATTTAATAGAACACATCAAAATGCGTAGTTGTGGTGCTTACGTTAACGATAAAACTCTACCTTATAATTTTCTGCTGAGAGGGTTTTTTTCTGTTATGTTGCCCTTTCTGTCGTATTCCACTTTTTTCCTACTTGCATTATATTATTATTTTATCGGTGATCAATCTTTTTATTCAAACAACCACCAAACAAAGTCAACGTAATACTCTGAAACCCCAAAATATAGAAAAGTTGCGAAAATGAGGAAACAGTTGAAATGGCAGTTTCAGAAAAGTCAACGCCATGCTAGCGTAGCCTGCTGAAATAGTTCAAGTTGCCTATAACTACAAGAATGTCCTGATGTAAAATACAAGCTTTAATAGGCAGAATTAGCGAAATAAATTATTAGCATTGTTGGATTTCCAACTTGGGGTCTGGGAATATCCACATTCCTGTAGCCTTTAATAAAATTCTTCAATAGTTTTCTGATTCATTGGATCACCCGAGCAGAGTTGGGGTGATTGAATTGGGGTGATTATCGAGTTCACTCACACATAAGAGCTATAAGAGCTGCAAATATCTTACTAGTAGAGGGACAGACAAACAGATGGATTGTGAACCAACTCACTCGCAGAATATAGCTTTCGCTACTTAATCAAGGAATGCATACATATACTTACCACACCACTACTATCGTCACTTGTACCTCGTCTCCCTTCGTAGAGCGAGGTAAAGGATTTTTCATGTAAAGTTGGCATTGGCAAATCCGTTCAAATCTCGTTTTCTTGGCGTTGTTTTATTACTTGCCTTGTCGAGACTCGAGACGATCTTATCTCATTGTAATCATCTTGAGCAAAAAACCTATGAAGAAAAAAATGTAGATTTTTCGTTGTTTGGTTTTCGTTTTTCATATTATCCACAATATAAAAGTTACCAGAATTCCACTGCACACAAAAAATACGCACACAACACGGGCACAATAACAACACTTTCGTCAGGATTCAGGACAACAATAGTATATTTATGTATGTTTATCTTTTCAGCAAGTCTCTAGCTTGCAAAAATAAACTAACATTCCACGTTTGCTCTTCGTTTCATGTTTAACTATTTATTTTAAACATAGTTTGGTTCTTCCCAATGCCTCAACTGAATCCAGAAAGGGAAACTTTTGACAAACGACAAATGAGCAAACTATATTGTATGAAACCTCAATAAATTTCAGTACTTATTTCACCTCGATTCAGCAGCAGCAGGGATCTTAAAGTTGGATTAGTATTGATAGATTCAATTTACTACTTTTAAAACGCCAAAGATAGAGTTTTCTAAGTTACATTCTAAATTTGCGGATATTGCAACGGCGCTATTCACAACGATTGGAACATGTTTCTCTGTCCGTTACAGTTTCAGGAATGAAGGTACTCCCTCACAAATCAGCACAAAGTACGTCAACAAAACAACCAGTTTTCATTTTATTCTCCGTGCAGGATTTTAAGGAGAATTTTATTACATAATAAAATCTTCATTCTGCGAATTATAAAAAAATGACAAAATAAAAAAAATGCAACGCATATAATATGTAGAATGGAGACTATAGTCAAGAATCGTTGGAATCTAGTTAGAATTTACTCTATATGCTCATGTTACATACATAACGTACATATACTATAGTTAAAAGTAACGGGTAAAGCGGTATTCCTGTGTGGTACATTTGAGCCATTTTATTGAATCGTAAACTATTTTACGACTCATAAATATAAAGTAAAAAATGCCTTTCATCTTCTCGGTTTCAGTTTATTCACTCAATCCTCGTAGTCCTGAGTCCTGAGGTTATATATATGGATTCATTCACACCTTTTTTAAGTAACACAAAACTTGTCAAATATAGTGGAATTGGTGTTTTAGAAGAAGTAAAACAGAATTTACAGCACATCTACAGATGTCTCTAGATTTGTTTGTATTTGTCAGTATATACATCCAGCACACTAGGTTGACGTAGATTGAATTTTATAATCACTTACTCCAGTACAGTGGTTACAGATTAAAGGAAAAGTGATACTGATGAGACAGATGGATAGTTTGCTTATGCCACATTATTACTACAACTTGATGAATAATCTGGAACTAGTCCAAAGTTGTAAAGTGTAGTTTCATGCAACTGTTAGCTGTGTCGTAATGGTTTGTTTAACATTTAATAAGAGTAAACAGACTACAAAAAAGTTATAAATTAAACATTCCGAATTCAAATTAACCTTACTATTTATTAAATTCTTATTTCACATAAACTTTAGTGAAAAAACCATCAGGGTTAATTACAGTAACCACCGAGAAAAAAATCAAATGAAAACTTCATAATCAAAATCTGTAAAATATTACTTGATTGGTAATTGTATGTTTTTTAATTACATCAAGCGTATGCTTTGGCTGCAATCATTGCAGTCGGGATTTACATTGTATTTATTACTTGTAATAATCATGTGAAGGAACATGAGTTACGGAACTTTTGATCAACTATCGTATTTGTATTAGTGTGGTAATTAGACTTGAACAGATGCGTACGTTCAAAGAAGCAGACGCTGATATGAGATGCACACAACCCTTTTCGCACTTGTTTTTGTCATTCTAAATTCACTGCAAGATAAAAACAAGCACGTAAAATGAGTTCCTTCTTCATTATGCCAGGAAAAATCGTGGGTGTCAATTTATTATCTGGAAATATCATCTTTACTTTTTTTAAGTTTTAGGTATTTTAGGCACTGCATACATACATTTCATAATGTGGAACATCATGTGCTGGAAACATGATAGAAGTAGTATAAAGAGTTCATTGTGTAATTTCCTTTTACGATGACTGAGCATATATTCTTAATATTTTTGTTTAAACTTTATTTATCTTCTACTTCACCATCCTGATCAGCATCATTCATTTCATGGTCCTGTATGGTCATCGTCATATCATGAATGAATATACTTCCTTGTAAGTCAACAAGTTCTTCACAAAAACCTGATGTTTTTAAACCTTTGTAAACTTTCAAGAAAGGTATGACTTAACTGCAATAATTTTAAATGCATACATTATATTATTAGGTAGCTGTTCAATAAATGACATTCTATTCAACAAAATTAGTGTAAATACTTTCCTACATCTTACAACTTTGAGTGAGCAAGTGTTATCATTTTCATCATGTCATAACATTAAGTCATGTAAATTTCTAGCGAATAAAAAGTATTCACAATTTAATTTGATTTACACAAATGAACTACGCTCAAACAATTCAAAAACAATTCCATGAAATATTCATAAAAGTGAAGGAAAATTCCACCCTGATAGCTATCGACATTCGACATACTACATATGTATACTTGTAAATGATCTAAAATGTGTACATTGTATTTACGATCATGCTTTGTTTTGTATCTATATGTTTGTTATTGTTACTATTGTTTCTCGCACGCATTTGGGGTGTTCTGTCGGAAAAGTCTTTACAACCGTCAACATGCCATGATGAATGAAGTTAATTAGCTCTTTTCAAAGCTCACTGAAGCTTGATGCATAATTGAAATCATCATCTCGTCATCAACAGAACAGAACTGCAAGGCATTAGAAATACCAAGCTCAACACACCTCTATACTATACACTATATCTAATCGTAATCGTACGTTCATAATATAACTTACTACATGACGACTTCATGAAATGAGATGAAAATCCGCGACCTATATGAATAAAACATTAACCAAATTACGTATTTCAGTCATTATCATCCTTCCTCTCTGAAATCATTTTTTCTCTTTTCTGAGTTTTGAGCTTTGAGTAAATTCATGCATCTTCAAATTATCTTTCCAATCTACTACACACATTGCATAGTATTATCACATCACAGACATTCCTCACTCCCATGATATTTACTTGTATACCTCTCCCTTCTCCCCCTCCTTTGCCCAAAATGACTAGACCGAGAGAGAAACAGACTACCTGATAATGTCTTCCAAACTGACAATAGCCGAGCTTATTATTTGGTAGTACAGTTTAAAAATACCTTGAAACCTGTCTTTTGTCCAACTTGGCCAAGCCGAAAATTAGTTCAAATCACACCATACAATTACATATGTACTTCTACATAAAATGCTACCCATCTGTCTTTTCACTCTACACTGGTTGCTGGTGTGTGGTGCGGATGGTGAGTGACAACTGAAGCGGATAAAAGCAAATGAATGAATAATATCCTCTTTATTAGTGTTCAGCCAACAGAGAAGTACTACTCGGAAACTACCTAATTGACAATTCTAATGACTAATCATTATTGTTATGAGGGTCATTATTATGAGAAATGAGTCCAAAAATAACGTTGCATATTATTATACAACTTGAAAACTGTTCTTTTATCAGGTAGCCAAGCTGCATTTATGATGAACCCAAATGCTCACAAACAACGATAATAATTTTTGAGTGACTGTTGTATTCGTAATGTAACTGACTTGTGTCAAACACTATCAACTGAATAGTCATAAAGGCTTGCACGGGATGTATTCACAGGGAGCTTTTTAATGTTCAGTGAATTGTATCTGAATCTTTCATGTTGATGAGCAATGATCATCATAAGCTCCCTTGTATTTAGGCCCTTGCTTGCAATACTACAAGCATGTGCCTGTTTGTGTATATGAAAGTATATTTTGCTTTCAAGCAACTAACAAAAACCCAAGCGCGCACTAGATGAGTTTAGCGGAAATATTATTGCTATTCGGTATGATGAATTTAATTGTAAATAGGCTTTCCTTTAGGATTTTCTTATTTTATGCTGACTTATAAATTATATTTTCATATAACTTTAAGTTTATGAGCAGGGATGATCTGATCTGGTGACTGTATATGGAAATGGTCAAAGAAGTTACAAAGCTCTATTCGCATCCGTTAGGTCCAGCAAAAATATCTCGGGACTATGTAGAATTATAAAAGTTGTACAATCCCCAAGCTCTTCAGTCTCAAACCGTGTTCATGTTGAGTGGTATTTACATAAAAGAAATAATACATTCCACGAGAAAATAATTACTGTACTGAAAAGAGTTAGTCATCTCTCTGCTGTCTAAAAGCCGTGCATAAAAATATCTCGGAACTATGTAGAATTATAAAAGTTGTAAAATCCCCAAGCTCTTCAGTCTCAAACCGTGTTCATGTTGAGTGGTATTTACATAAAAGAAATAATACATTCCACGAGAAAATAATTACTGTACTGAAAAGAGTTAGTCATCTCTCTGCCGTCTAAAAGCCATGCAACTACATTTTTAGAATTCCGCTATATAATATAGGTGCAGGCCGCATTAGACATAAGAAAAGACTCATTAAGAATCCATGAATATAATCACGATACTACACACAATTCACTTTCTTTTGTAAGTATGTATGTTCATCAATCTTTCTCCATTTTTATGCCATCAGCAAGGATTTAAAAGTTGCATCTACGATATTTTACATGCGCCCTGCTATCCAATTCAGTGATCCACTGGTCGTAAACCAAAGAAATGAAGTGCAGTATGTATTTACAGCACATACCTACTTGCATTGGTTGGTCAAAGAGAGTGAAAGGAAGTTGGGATTGGAATGAATTAAAGCTTTGTTGATCTGAATGCCTCTTGTGACACGAAAAATTTATTACGCACCTAACTACCTGCCATAATAGCTAAATAGCGTGCATACGTTACTCTCTTCAAGTGACTAGCAAATTATTTAAGTTCAGCAGCGACAAACCAAGCAAGTTTTTGTTGATCTGCCCAACGTCCATATTTCCTTGAATAGTACTTAATTTGGTATTCACACGTTCTTTCCTTCCTTCGGTTTATAAGCCTAGTTTTTCATTCACTGCCATATGGTGAGAATCCAGACTTTTGAACTTGCTGGAATTTGCTGTTACTATTTAGCAGAAAATGAAAGTTTATAGATGTTAGTGTCAAATTATACTACTATTACGAATGCAGTTGGCAGTAAAAAACTTTTTATTCATCCAAGTTTTTTGTCTCTGTGACAAGAAGGATGAGAAGCGATTGCAAGGTAAGAATGAGTAGGTAAGTTAGAGCAACATTCACATTTAAATTTCAAAGCAGCTTCACGTCTTGAAAAGGAAAACATGTTTCAAAGTTGAGAGGAATTACATAGAATGAAGCAGTTGGGTGATGATGGGATATACGGGTGTAAATACATGGGAAGTAAAAAGGAAGATGATATTAGGAAAGGTAAAATGATCAAAGAATATAGCAGCCTATAGTTTACCAATAGATTCCAATAGAAATGCAAACCAAGCCTAGAAGAAATTATATCTATCCACAGTTTCCTATACGGAATATGTATGCTTATGTTTACATTAAAAAAGTGTGTATGCATTTTCATGCAAGCTGTATTAGGAACATGTTTCCGACGTGCTTGCGTACATGACAAAATATACATTCAACTTTTCTTGTACGTAACGCTGTTCCAAAATATGCAAATAGCTTGTATGCATTTTACTTATATCTTTTTATCATATATTTCTGCAGTGAGACATTTTCAGTATAGATGTTTTAGAAACAATATACTCTTATATAGCCTATACCAGTGTACATATTTCATCATGCCTACTTTATATTTATAAGAGAGGAAGTTTTCCCTATCGTGGATCAACTTGACTGAGGGAAACATAGCAGCAAACCCCATCTAAAATTCTGAAAGCTTTACATACCAACAAACTTTTTTATCTTAAAATGCAGCCAAGCTGTGATAGAAGCAGAGAAGAAGTCTTGTGTTGCCTCGTGGAAAGAGAAGCAAAAAACTGTTTTTCCTTCCTCGATTTACATTCATCTCACTTGTTTCTTACCTCTCTACTTTTGCTGTTGGCTTTATGTAGTTTTTTTTCTAGAATCCGCATTCTGAATTCTTAAATGTTGTAGTCCCTAACCGGAGTTGTACAAAAGAGCACAGCAGTTTCAGTATTCTGCGTTCTCTCTGCTGCAAAGAAACCTTTTACATCTTCCTTGAAGCTATACACTTGATTGCATGATTGCTTCGCGTGAAAGGGTAAAACTGCTCCTATCTGTGTGCATATGCTTCCCCTCTACATAAATACAATCGTTTTCGTATGAAATGAAAAGCTTAAACTGTATCAATGCTTCATCAAGAGGTAGTTTTATATACAATATAGCACTTTTTGTATTTCCAGCAAAAATTGTCGACATGCAAAGCTTGTTGTAAGATTAAAGACGAAGACGTGACCATGTTCAGCAGCAAAGTTGATATTTCGTTCTTAAAAAGTTACACAATGTAATGTACCACACTTTAACGTATCCCACATCCCACTAGGTATTCTACCAGCTCTTTTCATCTAATTGTTGCCTAACACAAAATAATTTAAAGTACGACAAAAAAATCAAGTCAAGTCAAAACGTCTCTTGCTATTCGTGATGAATAAAAATTCTCTACTGCTTGTGCGTGTTGTACTGTAAGGTAACGCATAATAAATTGAAGTTGGAGTCAGGAGAGTACTGAGTCGCCTTTAGAAAAATAATGGCATAGCAAGACCTGAGACATGATTTATTTGTATAATTATGCCATTTTAAGTTCACCTTCAAGACTAAAACTAAAATATGAGCATGATCACATAATATGTAGCATGTATGTATGTATATTACACTACCCTTAGAGCAAAAACAAAACCTTTTGTTTTGATGTACTTTTTGTTCATTCCATTAGATTCATTGAATTTTGTTGTATACTGTAAATACACCTACATTATATGCAAAGTATTTATTTAAAGTTGCATGCATTACATCACCTTAGTCTCAGAATTTGATTTTCTGTTGTGTTTGTGTACTATGGTTAGCTATTTAAGATGCAAGGTTAACATTCTTTTGGATGGGATATAATTCATCGTATAGCTTAAACCGAACATGAAATTACCTGGTAGAGTAACCAATAAAAACACGTACAAAAAATGAGAATATTCTATACTAATGCTTTCTCTGATTCGGATCAGGAACTCGTTAGGAATGTTAATTTATTTTTGTTTGCTTTTGAAGAAAAATAATAATTTGCTGTTTGGTAGTACGTACATAATCCCGGATATTTATTCATATGAAATAAACTTAGCTAATACTTTATATTACAAAAATGTTGGTGTTTGATAGTATCGGGATTTGAGTCTTAAAATCAATAAACAAAAATAATAAAATGTCTGCAATAATACTGAAGCAGTTGGTTGTTGTAGCGGGTTTGTTTTAAATGGAATTCGTAATTTTACAACTTTGACTTTGATTACACATGTTCTCAAGAATGTTTACGAGTCCAAGAAGGGAAGTCATAAAACAAGAATATTTTTACACATATAAAAAAGAGATAATCCTTTACTACAAAAAGAAAGAAAGTGAGAGTAGCCTTTCATTGGAGCTCAAGCAAATGCAAAGACTGTTCTAAGCAGAAATCAATGTCATCCACAATTGTCCATTATATAATCTTATATTTTAGGGTACTTACCTTTAACCTTGCCAAGGCAATAATGCTTTAATACACATAGCTGTACCAGCACAATACTCTGGGAATATTGGGATGGGGATACCCTTTTGAAGGACAAAAAATGTTAACGGTTAGGGTGAACAGCACACGTAACCTCATTCTTACGGTATTGTTTCATTATCACTAGTGGGGCTTACTGAGCACACGCACAGTTTAAAGAATGAATGAATGACCATCTTTGTATGCTAGTGTTGATAATCATGATGATGTGGTATACCGTAAAGCATTATACGTACAGGAGAAACATTAAAACGGCAATTGAGGGTTTCTCCATCCCTTCTCCACGATACTGAAAATGATCCAATAACTGTTCAGCATCTCGTAGCCATTTTGATTTTCATTTATGTATTGACTATGAGACATAGGGCAATAAATAGTTTTCGTATGTACATACATATAATATGTGTATTAATATGTCCATCTGTTTTCATTATAGACATGTATACTAAACATGCACGTTACACAGGAAATATCTGCAAACAAACAATTAATTGTGCGATAATTATTATAAATTTGTATATTCTATTAAACAAAGTTGTCGAATACACCTATCAGGACATTTTTATGAAATAATTGTGCCGTTTGATTAGTTTTTAATTCTTATAAATCGGTTTTAGTGCTGTTTTTGGGATCCTGCTGTACAACAAATGGTTTTAACAATTGTTTAGGTGAGTAAAATTTTAAACAATAATATTATGTATTCAAATATTGCTTGTATAGAATTGTACTCGTGTGAAAATCATTGACTCAAAAAATGTGTATTGGGTTTCGGTATTTTTCAAGTGCTCCCTTCAAACAAAGGATTCTCCCGAAACTCCTTCAATTGAATTTTCAACAAATTTAAATAATAAAGCATAGTAAACAAAACAAGCCTTCTTTTGTAACATGAAGAGACACTTTAGTCAGTTTGAATAAAGGCAGCTAACCTCATTTTTTAAACCATCACCATCATACGATTATTACTGGCCATTGAGTAATAGATAATAAATGCCATTTACTGTTTGATGATGGAGCAATGGAGGACACATTGTTCAATGTAGAAAAAATGAGATTTTAATATTTATTATTAGCGAGATTAATGTGGATGTATTAATATTAATATTTTCGTCCTCTGCAATAGTGGTATCACAAAAAATTGCACAATACTTAAATGCAATAATAATTTCGCAAGTATAAGTAATTTAGAAGACCCTTAACTCTTGACCGAAATAATAATATCCTACTATAAAATCGTGAATTATTTTAACATTCCCACCAACGTATTAGCAATGTTTCCCTCTTCCAATGTGATATAAAGTGTATATAGTTCACTGTTTCTTCGGATTTCTCAATTTTGTCTTATTATTGCCTTTACATTTTCACACATAATAATAATCGAGCATGATGATAGCATCATTATCATAATAATTTTTCTACATTCCTGTACTCCCCCACTTGATAGAAATTCATGTAACATCAGGTTTTCCATATCCTTCCCAATAAAAAATGCCAACCATCCAGTTCCATTCAGGATAGGTGAATCATTCAGGCGAAAAACGAAGAAAATATGAGGTATTCTGTGTAGAAATTCATAAGCAAATAAACATTCTCTACACTTCACTGTTCATTCACTCTTACATTCAACCAGTTCTCACTCTCACCATACTAATAATAATAATAATATTCAAGTGTGTAGGCATTTGTTTCATTTTTGCTGCTTCTTCCCCTCTGTTGTTTGCAAGACTACGTTTATTATGTTCATGTGTGTGGAAAAGCCGACCGTCTCAAAATCCATAAATATCATTCGGAAGCAATTGCATTGATATTTCATGGTTATGTTCATTGCATAATTTAATGAACATTAAGATGACGACGATTATGATGATGGTGATGATAATGGCTATGAGAAGATAACGAAAGCAGAAATGAGTGAAAAGGTGCTGCTGCTGCTGGTTGGTAGATAGATTATGTTATGTGGAGGATGAAGAGGTGTTCCTTGTTCAGCTTCTCTTGCTACTAGCAGTACATTCTTCATTTTCACAAAACAAAAAAGACACGTACGATTGCAATGTTAATATAATATAAAGAGCAAGAGGTGCACATACAGATAGATGCATGTATACAGATACAAATCGTGCTTACACATATATGCATAACATTCATAAACTTTGACGTTTGATGTTGATGCTGCTCCTCCTGACTTCTGTGTGTGTGAAATTGTGTATATAGTTATAAAGAAGACGAGTGCGCACATTAATGGCAATAACATAGCAATAATAATAATGATAATGATTGTAATGGTCATATAATGCCCATGAATGGTTGTTAACTTGTATACATATCTATTTATGTATATGTATAAGCACTGGGCGCAGACCGACAAATATAAGCAAATTCATAATAGCAGTTCACAGTACATTTGTAAATGTTGATCACATCGTCGTCAGCATCATCATCGGCATAATATCAAAAACTGAAGACATTATTAAATGAGAGCGCCACTAGCTCCCCACCATATTATCCCAAAAACACCAAAGATGAATTCGCTTTCGCTTGCTACATGAATTCCAAATGGAGAAAATATCGGTTGCGAGATGTTACAGCAATACATGCAGATTGGATTGACACATGAAATCATTCAGTTGCTAACTGAACAGTACATACAAATATGTTACCAGAATGTATATCTTAAAAATTAATAATGACAAACCAGGGCGAAAAAGTTAAAATTTCATTTTAAGTGATCATGGAGATATCATGCATACAGTCCAAACCAAAATCAACGGTGCACGAATACATAATGGGTACAGAAAGTCTCCAGTTTTTAGATAGTGGATATGTGCGCACATGTGACTTGAGCTGTTGCACTCCATACTCCATTGCACTGCTGTCATTTCTTATATTGAATTTGGTAAAAGTAGAAAAGAGAAGGAGTAATAGTAATGGCATTATTATTATTATGACTATTGCGCCTATATGAGATTACGAGATGTGCAAAAGGGTATTAGGGCCACCGTTGTTAAGTTGCTCATCAACTTGTAATGGCTGTAATGAGTGTCAGCGTCTTCATAAATAATCGGCATGTTACAACAAACAAGCCACTCTCACTCGCTCTCTCCCTGGTTGTTTTCATCTGCCTCTTTCATTCCCTACACAAGAATGAATGGAACAAAAATACTACACTTTCGCAATACACGCGGAATGGCCGTTATATGAAATTTTTGCATTTTTAGGTATTCTGTCATGTCCACCATTGAACAATAAAAATATTCTCTTTGATGTTCACTAGTTACTTCGATTTTTACTTTTGATGCATAACTCGTTGGAGTGGCTAAGGCTGTGCAAAAAAAAAGAAAATAAGAACATGAAATAATTCTTGTAATTAGAAATATTCTGTTTAGGTTTTAAGAGGTAAGTGGGATAAAATGTAAATAGGGTTGCTAAGGCACATATATTATATGTACACTGAGATATAAAGTATTGAAGTATTGGAAATTCTTAGAGGCTACTCCTATTGGACTGAATAAATACACCCTCATTGCTACAAATTCCACCCCATCCATTTTTATTTTTCTAACGAACTCGCTTGGATTTAGAGAGAAAATATGTTATGCACACAAGAAATTGACTGACAGAAGAAGGAAGAGCTATGAAGCTTTCCAACTGTCCTGAAAACTGCTCTAATAGTCATGTAACATGATTGAATGCATTACCATGCGGAGAAAAATGTTGAAAATTGTATTGCAGTGTATCTTTGTGATACGAGTAGTAAGTAGTGGGAGAATACACACGATATTGAACTTATATTTATGTAGTTTCAGAAAACAAGTCGACGAGTTCCCTGAAAATTCGGTCTAAAGAAATTAATCGTACGGGAAGCGTGCAAGTGATGATTTGAAAATGGGCTCGTAAATATAAACAAATTTTTATTTTGACTTTGCTCCGTAAATCCCTTCACTACACCAACTAAAATATGTACGATCCGTATAGCTCACTATTTGTATCTCATTATTTACATACGTAGTGCATAACCTCATGTGAATTTCACTAGACGAAAAAACTGTTCCGTGGTGATAAGTAATAAAAAGCTTGAGCCTCTGTCTATATATAGCCTACGCGCAGAGTGCCTGCCAATACTTTATTTTGAAAAAAAGCATCTTTCATTACGTACAGATTTTGGCACTTTATAAGCAAAAGGGGAGTTAGTTATTTATGAATGGACAAAAAATGTCTAAAGATTGGCCGTGTACGCTACCGAATTTATAAATACACCACTGCTGAAAGTACGTAGGTACATTTTTTTCAATTTTAACATTTTCACATACTTTATGTTTCAATTCACATACTTTAGGTTCTTGTATTTTGCTCTCGTGCCATTGATACTGATACGAAAGATTAGTTAGCTCTGGAATGGCTGTGATAACAGTTTTACGATATTTCTAAATGTGCATTCAACACGAGCGAATATTACATTGATTTACTATCTCTTTCTTGAAAAAGGCTAGCTTTGCAAGACAATTTAAAATACACGCTTTCCTAACCAAAAAATATAGGATAGTATAATGAAAGTACCCCGAAAACCCAAGAAGCAACTTTTTAAAACATAAAAGTTCATCTTGTCCCCTTTCAGTTCTCGTTGCAGTTTACATTTTCATGACCTTTAACTCTGATTGTGAGTTCCCTTCAATTCTTCTAAATTTTATTTACTTCAAACTGAACCAAAGAATCAATGCTCTTTTAAAATACTTTTTAAGGGTTATAAAACCTTTTTGTCCAACAATTGCTCTAAAATTACAATGCACCATTGCATTATTGCCTCATCCTGTATTACTAAAAAATCCTCATAAACTACAAAGTTTCGTTGCCTTATTTCACAACGGGAAAGGATGAGTGGAAATGTCCTTGACAAATTCTCTTTGTCTAATCGTCCTGATGGCGTATCACAGCTATTTTGAGAGCGGTGTACTTTATAACTAGACAGACAGAGACAGATGATGGACACTGTCCAGTAGTTCCCAAAATAGTAAAACTGCGAAGAATAGGGTAGCTGTTTAAAGAACTTTTTTATAATCTTTTTCTCAACCCTCCCGTCAGAGAGATAGTTTTATAACCTAACTGTTTAAGCAGGCCATAAAAACTTTTTTATACTTTTCTAAACATCTATAATATTTGTTTGTTGCCAGGTTTGGGTCTCTGAAAATACAATTCAACTTATTTTAGTAAGCTTCGATAATATGTCTCAGATTTTTGAAAATCCTTAGGATTCTTTATCGCCACATACATATATGAAGGAAAAAGTTAAGGTTTACTTCATTTAAGCATATGTGCTATAATTTATCAAAAGTCAATATGGATCTGCATACCCCTAGATATATTACCTACCTATGCAAACCTGCTCTCTCGTAGAGAGTGAGCTCTATGCACATGAAAGCTTTCAGGAAAATTCACTTTCCTACAATTTCTTAAGCCAAAATAACGGGAAAAGTATTACTTCGTACTTGATTATATGTATTATTTTTATCAGTGCAAACGTTGTCAGACGGGTATTGATGATGGTGGCGGTGCAAGTGTGGTTCTTTTGTTCGGGCGCATGAATAATTTTTTACCTCAGATTTTTCTTTATTCTATACATTTTTACGACACTTTGACATGACAGTTTTATATTTAGCAACCTAAAGTATACACTACACACCGTTTTCCGTGTTCATGCATGATTATCTTCACATAAGGTCAGGTCACACTTATTTGTATTAAACAACCAAGTGCAAATTCGTATGCCTGGTTGAATTTTTTTGTGGTAACCAACCGAACACAATAGAAAATGTTTATTTTTCATACATCC
>JAHZMV010004827.1:0-21974 GCA_027743765.1 Coecobrya sp. COE2 | reverse complement strand
TACCTGGAAATATCCATCCAAGTTTTATGAAAAATTAGGGAGGTTACGCTTTGAAAATTTGGCAGCTTAGATTGATAAATGTGGTTGACAGATGCAAATTCATTTTTATATTTTATGTATGCTTCGTATTCCTTTGGTCTGACTGACACAAGAAGCATGCAAACATGTTGAAACTTAACTGGCATGAATATTTGGGGAAATAGAGAGCTGTTTCCAATATCAACAGAGAACGGAATGGTGGTTCGTAAACTTGTAAAGTTGGAAACGAAGATTTGTAGTCTTTCTAGGTTCAAGCAGTTTGACGAAACCGCCTTATTCGAGGGAGTTTCAGTAGAGAAATGAAGGATGCAATTTGAACTTGAAAAAATATCAAATATTTTTCTCAATGAATCTAGTGGAAAATTGGGCTTCTCCTTAAGTTGAACAGGAACACATATGAACGATGGTAATAAAACTGAAAAATGAAGGACCAAGAAATATTTCAGACACATTTTCCAAGCGTCTTGAGAGCGGGTTTATGTACAGGTTTGCTGCATGATGTTTGACTTACAACTAAATACGCTCTATAAGCAAAACTTCCATTACATTCGTTAATAATTTTCTATAAGATTACATAATTGAAAAATGTTTTATAACTTTTGTCTAAAGAAACTGGTAAGGAAGATGGAGCCGGTGTCAGTCTTGAATACGAAGTCTAACGTGTGACCAGACCGATTTGGTTTTAAATGCATCATTTATGCGAAATATTTTCTTGTAATTATAAATATGATTTATTTCGCAAATTTGTTAGAAGTTTTTTATTTACCGTTTTAAAAAGTGTTAAAATGCCAGAAACTTATACGGATGAAGGTTCTTCCATAAAAATCTTTAGTTTGATGTGAAACATTTTCACGGAAAACTCTTTGATTTTGCAAAGAACAGGTTTACTGTTCTGGCTACCACGGTTTAGTTTAAGGTGTTGAAATTAATTTCATTTGATAGTTTTGAATTGTTGGTATGGTTATGGTGAAATTTGGAATAAATTTTTACTGTTCTGGCTACCACGGTTTAGTTTAAGGTGTTGAAATTAATTTCATTTGATAGTTTTGAATTGTTGGTATGGTTATGGTGAAATTTGGAATAAACACGGAAGTATAGTTTGTAATCATAGTCTTTCTTCCAAGAGCAAATATACATTGTTGGTATTTTTACTGTTTGACTAATACCTATAGTTCTTCCCTGGTCACTCCATATAAATACTAATTTTGCAAATGTTCCATTTTATCAAACTAAATGTTAAACATACCATGTCAACAAAATGAGTGGCAATCGCATTACTATAATTTACCTGAAAGAATACTTTTTTTGTGCTTAGGTTTCATAATATGAAATTCATAGTACCATCGCGCTGTTTTAGTCGTATTTCCAAAACGTCCCAACAAAAACTTTTGCAAAATAAATATTTGAACAACATTGATAGTAAGGTTTTCATTATTTTTTACGTTCAATATATGATATTAATTATTTTATTATTACTTTGAAACATGTTATTGTATATATATTTGTGATTTTACCACAATACCTTTTCTTTGTGCTTATGTAAGTTTTAAACAAATAAAATTAACTGAATTTTTAAGCTAAAATATAGCAACGTTTCAGCATGCAATATCCTCACTTTACATTCTGCATTAAATATTTAACTTTGAAATGATTCCAGGCTAACACTAGATTTGAAACCATATTCATAGTAAATATTTGCACACATTTAAAAATTGTGCAAAGTCGGTATCGAATGACAATATATTTTGCCATATCATGTAGAGCAAGGTCGCCAAAGAGATTGTGCCGGCTTATTATTAATTCCAATATTAAAACTGTAATACAGCCTGTTACCATGAAAACGATCAACAGAATGATAAGAATGACCTGCTTTAGATTTATGGACTCATATGGCTCTTCCTGAGCATCATATGCATGATATCGTCCACCAACAACTAGTGAACTCCACGTGTAAACATTTACTTTTGCATCAAATATTTGTTTCACATCTATTTCCTGAGCCGCATCTATCTGATCTATCAAGTCCATTACAAATAGAATCCGATCGTACAATCCACTGGCGGTTATCATCCCAAGGAAACTGCGAATCTTGCTTTCAACATAACTACCTCGCCTAATTTTCCAGTAAAAGTATCTTAGTACTTGTGTTGGTTCATTCCGGTTTTCCATTTTCTTTCTCTTCGCAACAAGTGCAATAATTGGGGTTACAAATTTCATGTCAGATTGATAACCACCCCATGCGCCAGTCTGTTTGATACTGGACGACAGCTCATTGTATATCAGAGAAAATCTTGCACTGGTAGGACAATTAATTAACAAGTCAGTCATGTCAGTCTCATAATATACGTCAACGAAGGATCCGCATTCAACCGCCAAATTTTTAGATATATTTCGGAATACTTGAGCGATATCAGACTCAGCTGAAATATATTTCATTCTGTCAAATATTTTCTGAGTCCAGTCTATTTCAGATGAATTTTCTTTGCTGTAACCCAAATACTGAGATATGCGTCTACCAGTATGTACGCCTCCTATAACAGGCATCAATGATGAAATGGACTCGTTTAGTAGCTGGTGTTTCGTCTCCGGTACATTGTCTGGGCCAGGTTGCTTTGTAATGGCAGAATACATATCCGACGTATAGAAATTTCTCAACAGCATTGTTCCTAGCATCCAGAAAAGCATCATTCCTACGTTATTATGATTTCTCCAATGCCGCAAATCCCCGTCCCCTTGCTCCAATACAACCTCTATGATCCATAGCAACCAACTATTATCAGTGTTTTCGGTTTGCTGCGAAACATATGTGAACAAAATATACATGGATAAAGCAGCACCCGCAAGTGCGACCCATGATGCTTCAGATAGAGGACTCAGGACAATTTCAACGATATTACTGCCAAATCCTGATACGGTACTTTCTTGTTTGCTAAGTATCACTGAGAATCGCCACCCATCCACCATGAATCCAAACGGAAATATAGAATAAGTTTGTTCAGAGCTATGGAGTTTTCCCTCCGTGAACGAAATCAAGAATGGAGTACCCATCACACTCATTGACGTAAAGTTTTCGAATTTGGTAAACTCATTCCAAATACATCGATCTAGATCGTAAATTGTGCGTTTGGTATCCTTCGCGGCTGTAAATTTTGTAATATAACTACACAAGCCGTGCAATTCCATGGAATTGTCGATTTTCAATCCAAAATTGTCAAATTTTTTACCTTCGTTTTGATGATAATCTAAAGTGCCAGTTTTGATTTTTAATGGTTGAAAAATTGCAATCCTTGATGCTACACTGAGGCTATATTTTTCCAAGAAGTATAAAGAAGGCGTAAGCGAATTTATCAGGTTTTCCTTGTCGCATGTAATGCATCCAATATACCAATCCATTTTAAGTCGGCCACCACTTTTTGTAGTATCAATTAGCAACATAATCAGTGTGTGTTTTACGACCAGATGCGGTATTTGGGAAAAGTATCGACTATCTGAGCATAACTTGCTATTTATTTCTGCAACAGCAATAACAAGATCGTACCCAAACCACCGTTTGTGTTCGTTCATCCAGCCAATGTCCGCAACACTCATCCAGGTTGAATGAAAAATTAGAGATGTTACACTTTGAAAGCTTGACAGGTTTGATTGATAAATGATTAAATTGTCTACTGATGTGTATTCTGCGTATTTACGTGGTCTTATTGAAATAAGGGACATGCAAACGGGATGAAATTTAATTTGATTAAACATTTTTGGAAATAAGAAGCCATTTGCAATATCTACGGAGAAAGGGATAGTGGTTTGTAGATTTGGATAGTTTGTTGCAAAGTGTAAGACATTTTCCAGATGAGTAGGATTGGACGAAAACGTCTTCTTGGAAGGAGTTTCAGTAGACAGATGAATGGTACAATTCGGAAGGACAAAATTATCAAATATTGTCTTCATCGTATCTAGTAAATAATATTTCCAGGGTGGTGGAATAGAGGTACATTTTAATATGGGTATTAAAAAGAAAATTGGAAGGATTACAAAATTTTTGACGTTCATTCTGCCAAGATTCTTAAAGCAGGTTTATGTAAAAGTTAGTTTTATCACCTTCAACTTTCAACTGAACTAACGTTTGGGTTCGACTTGCCCATGTTGTGTTGCACTGCCTTGTTCAGCCGATGCAACAACCAATTCAGAAAATATTCCATAATATATTGACTGAAATCTGAAGTATGCCATCGGAATAAAATGACTGACAATGCGATTATTATATTTTGTCTGAAAATGATTATGTATGCATATGTACTTCATGGAACCATCGTCATATTTGTCTGAGTGACACTTTTAGTAAACTTACATTACACATTACCAAACAAAATAGTTATTGAAAATTCTCTGCCGATGTTTTAATATGGTATAATCCGGCTGAGTTGATAAAATGCTTTTACATGTAGCGTAACATTGCCGATTATTTTGAAATAGGACGTCACTAAATGTATGCGACATGGAAAGTTGTAATAGGTGATCTAAGGATTGTGGAAGCGTTGGAATGAGCTGAAATTTATTATTTGATACACATCTATAAAGTACGTCATAATAGCCAAATTGAATCAATGTTTAACCTTTTCTACATATGACATTATTTAATAATTGCAGAAAGCCTACAGCATCCTGTTTTTCCAAGCTGTGTGCAGGGAATAAAAAAAATGAAAAGATAATCTGGATACATTTCAGAAGCTCATGATGGCAGGGTTGCGAAGTTGTAAAGATGAAGCACTTGTAGAAACATTAACATTTATTAAAACGTGAACTCTACGTTCTACGAGAATAAAGAATTATAACAATAATTGTTATTCTATTTGCTAATTGCTGAATGATATTTCATTTAGTTATGCAATGGGTCAACCCATTGTTGGTATGTAGAATATTTTAACGAAACAAAAATTAAAAAAAGTTTCACATAGCCTAAATAAGCTTCTTCATGTTATAGGTTATTAACAATAAATGCGACATGCTTCAAAGTAACTGTCGAAACTAACAATTAAGACTAATGGGATAGATTGGGATACGAATTATAAATACCACCCTGGAACTTTGCTTTGTAAATTGCGCAAAAATTGGACTTCAAAATCGTGATCAGTGTAGTTGATTTGGTATAAAACACCATTTTCGACAAGAAACCCTCACTACACCTGAAAATGTTCCCTTGTAAATGAGGTGGTTATTAAGTCTTTTTTTGTTGCTACGTACTTCTCTCACTCAGAACATACTACTGATATAATAACAAAATAAAATGCTTCAAAAATATTTCTCAACTTGTAGATAATAGTCATAAACCAATAAATCAAAATAGTAAGTTAAGCGTATATTGGGGCTTCTAATAATATACTTGAGGATTTAAGCAAACCGGTAGATATAGAAGAAATGGCTAGTGCCCTAGCAAATCACTCCTGTCAAGTATTACGAAGGAAATATTACGAAAATATACAAATAATTAAATTGTTCATGTTGCCCGCTTGCTTTTAATTATTTGAAGTAATGATGCAATGAGCTCTCCACATATTTTTGACGGGTGTTCACGGGAGCTATTGATGGTCTGTTTGCATTAAATACTGCGTTTTTCCGCAATTCTAATCAGATTGGCATTTCGTTTTGTATCTTAAACAAATAATCAATTTACCAATCTACAGATAAAACCAATTATAATATTTAAAATTATTTTACTTCGTCAAACAACTATATAATTACTTGAAATTTTAATTATCGTAGCACTAGCATTTCTAAGGAAAATGATCTGGCTCCTCAGGACTTTCCAATTCTCTCATATACGACTTAACTGACAGAACTATCCAGCTGTTATAGAAAAGGCAAACGACGATGAAGACAATAGTCGTTTTATCTGGGTGGAAAATGATACATTCTGTTAGTCCAAGGACGTAAAGGCCAATGATGAAAAGGTTTAGATAAAACCAATACTGTAGCTTTCTCGTGACGTATACCAACTCGGCATCAGTCTGAAAGGAATACATAAATTAAAGCAATGCATTTACGAGACATAATTTGAACTCAAAATTTGAAAATAAAATACTTATAGCTACAGTCATACATAGTTAACGTATTTACGTATTGTTACGGCTAAGGTAATTATTGCTATGGCTGCGATAGTGACTAACGCCGCCAAAATCGGTGCTGAAATATCAACTAAAATAAAACGGTAAATTAATTCACTTTAAAGTAGTCAGATTGTAGCTTTTGCACAGACAGAATTACCTTTAGTTGGTGCCAAGGTGTAAAGTAGGATAAACCCGATGACGTCGAGCTACGATGCAAGTTGAAGAAAAGAACTGAAAATTTATATTAAAAATTAGTTAATTTTTTATCTTTAATTTTGACGTTGGAGTACACTTATTAATTAATTACCAAGTCAATTAAGGCAAGTTGCCGTATGGACTTCCTGAAATAGTTGTCCATCTTGACACACTAGAATCACTCCTGAATTATTATGGAATGAAATGTTCACTACACTACGTGGTCAAACATATCAGTCGGTTTCAAACTCATGAATACTCAACGTACTCAGATTCGGAATATTTAGAGTATTTTGGATCTTCAATTTTGATAGAAGTGTACAACCTGAGATCCACACGGAAGATTTATGCATGCAAGCAACATTCCACTAATTGAAATATTTTCGTCAACAGAGAATTTATTATTCATGGTAAGTAAGTCAGGGTCATTATTGTATGCATATTATTATAAATTGCATTGGTAAAAATTAATGCACATCAAATTCTAAACATGCCAGTAGTACAAGCCACGTCATAGGTTAGTCTAAGGCATGAACTTGATGGCAATAATAGTCGCATGTCCATTTATATCTAATATGGACTATAATTTTACAATAAATTGTAATCATATAGCACGAAATGGTGTTTATGAGGCTGCAGGTCTATCAATACTTCAGTGGTCAATTAATAGAAAACATAACATAAGAGTCTAAAATTATCCTTTGTGGCTATTTGATAACTGGTTTAATTTGTTGTTGATGTCACATTTAAATAAAATATAAAGAGAACAATAATATTTTAATTGACAAACGTTTTTATAAATTAAGCGGAAAAGTTAGCATAACTGTTACGATAATCATATTCGTTTGAAATTTACTACAGGTGTTACGTTATAAACATTACTACCTGCAAGAAAGCGTCTGAGAGAAAAATGGTTCGTATTTATAAACGAAAACTCGCAGCAACACTGTCTAGAATAACTGTTATAATTATTCACTTCGTAACTGAACATTCTCATTCCTCTCCTTTCCAATCTGCTTAAAAGTTCCACAACTTGCTTCCCTTTCTCTTGCAACATTATACGGTTATTCTCATTATTCGTGGTGTTTGTCCATTCCCAGACGTGAACTTCCACAAGCAATTGTCCGAAAGGAAGTCCTACTTTTTCATCTCCGAAATCATCCAGTATTCTACTTAAACTTTCAAACTCAGCCCCTTCCACGTCCATCTTCAAAATATCGATCCATCCAAAATCCCCATTATCTGTCATGAGTGTCTTTAACGTTTGCGTGTAATTCGTGTCATTTCCACCTATTCCAATTTGTTTAAAGTGAACACGAGGATGTGGCTTTGTTAGTGGATGTCCCATAACTTTTACTGTAGGATCAAATGCGTACACTACACAGTCCGTTTTATTTACAAACTCTTCCTCAAAATATGAGTTGTTATTCACTCCAAATGAATAAATGACGCAAGGGGTTGCATCATCTTGTAATATTTCGAGGTTACTCATTCCACAAGTCCACTTTCCTCCGTCTCCTTTGTATCCTACTCTCCGTATTACTTGTTGAGGACACTCAAAATTAGGTTGAATATTTTCCCAAAAGTTTTCTCCAATTTCACCTACACTATCACTAAAATCTGTAAGGCGAAACATTTCCCTACTGTTTTTATCATTTGTCACAATTTCCATTTCAGGTAAATATGCAGAATTATGTACAAAAACTGACTCTCGTGTTTGGTAATTCCTAAATGTTGCAATAAATTTGTATCCATTTTCTTTTAAAAATGAAATCAGTAGATGCTCCAATTTTCCTTTGAGGTCATGGGCTACTGTGAGAACTTTGAATGTGATTTTGTCATATGGAATTGTTTTCAGAATTTCAATCTCATTCCCTTTCATTTCAAGCACAAAATAGTCCACTGTAGTTACATTCATTACGTAAATAATTGTGTGGAAAGGAAGGCATGAAACTGAAAATCCCTCGGGATAACCGGAATATGTGACAGATGTAGAACAATTAGTTATACAGGCGGGTGAATTCATCATCCAAATGTTTCGATTTACGTATTTAAGAATAATGTATGGCTGTGGATTTGGAAGGATTAACAATCCGGTCCAATTATATTTCTTTTCAAGTTTCATCGTCCGAGATGTGAATAGGTTAGAATTTTCGCTGTATTCAATAAAGAATCCAGTTGACAGATTAGCAGCAGCGATTAAATATTTTTTGATAAAGGAGATATCTTCGGTAAGCTTATGTTGCCTGATACGAACAAAATTGTTGCTAGGCGAACGGGACGACCTAAATAATTTCCTCTTTGCAAAAGCTACAAGGAACGGATTCAGCGGATGGTATTGGTATTGATCAAGACCTAAACTTCAAATAGAAATCGGGTTAGTATTTGCAACCTAGGGTTTAAAGTTTAATGACGTTATAAAAACAAATTAAATAATTTACTTGAAATTCACTCACATGAATCGTTCCCATGACTTTGAATATCATCGTGAACAACAGATATATTTATTTGCTTGAATCCTGCACGCGTAAGCAAAAGTAAAAGTAAAATAAAGAAAATTAGTCTGGACAGTTTTATCAAAGTTTGTAGGCTGTATATCATCCAATGAATAATATTAACAAAACTGTCAAAGCACATGTGGAATGTCATGATTATATTGGTTTGATTTTAATAGCAGGCGTGTTTCAGTGATAAAAATAGAAATAGTTTTCCTTACGTCGTGAAACATTTTGATGTCTATCCAACTAAATACGGCGCTTCTGAGAACAATTAACAATAAATGATATTTGTTCAAAATGATTTCATTGTTCCGTTCCACTAAAAATTACATCACAATCCAAAAGATGATTTAATTTTCTATTGTTATCTGTTCTAATTTGGTGTTGTGAAGATAATTGAAAAACTGCTCTTTGTACAATAATATCATAACGAATTTGATTTGATTTATTTTTTCTTCTTCAATATATGAGCGGCGACTTTTTACATAGTTCAAAGTCGAAATGATCGTTATCGTCAATTTTCCTAATACAATTACCTTACTCAGACTGCCTCTAAGCTTTTCAAGGGCGCCGACCGGCTGCTAGCCTTCGTGTTCAATAATCCTTCACAATTTAATAATATTTTAATATTGTAATACTTAATTATGGGCCAGAGATATTTCTAATCCGCAGCAGGGCATCCAAAGCCTGAAAAAATCTTTTGGTCCAGGTGTGGATTCGTTCACGGTACTTCATGGTTGTGAGTCCGACGTCTTTGGCCACTTCTCCTGAGCGCTCTGCTCAATAATAATGTCGCCGTAACCCTGAATAATGTCGTCGTAGCAAATTTTTGAATCTTCTTATGAGATTATTTCGGCTTTTTTTTACATAAGATTGATACATGAATTTACATACATTGATTTTAACCTCAGTGTTTTCTCTTATAGTCATTTATATGTTGGTCTAATGAATGTATTTGTTATGTCGAGAGTATTCAAAATTGATGTTTGCTGAACTCTATTAGAAATTAAAAAGAAAAGCAAATACTAAAACATTATAATTCCAAAAGTGTTTTCCTTATTTTTTTTACAAGCCCAGCAATTCTCGCAGCATTTCTGCAATTTTGCTACCAAAAAAGTTCCCTGCCGGACATGGTCTGAAACGAGAGTATTGAATCTGCGTTAAAAAATCAAGAATATCTGGGTTAATCCATCGTTTTCCTCTTGCTGAATAAGTGTATTTACCATCACAAAAGAAATGAAGAGTCAAGCAAATTTAGTGTGTTGTATTAATGTATTCCAGTCAAGTATTCATTCAGCGAATGCGTTTACGTTTAACAAGAACAAATGCAAGTTTTCACTGGCGGAAGAAAAAGTAGAATGATGGAAACTGTTGCCAGGTCTCCAAAATGTATTATAATTCTATTATATTGCTCTGTGCTTCCAACAGCAATGAGCACCGATGAGGACTGCATTATTAGTTCTCTTACAACAATACGAAACGTTAAGTAAATTAAATTTTAATCCCCCTCTCTCTCTCTCGTAAAACTAACTTTGTTTTCCAAACTTTTCACAGGATGGTGAACATCTCTGTCGGTGAGTGAAGGTGTCCCTTGTGACGAGGATGGAAAACGTCCTGGATGGTTCTGCGATTTTGAGGGTCACACATCAATTTGTAAGCAGGTTCAAGGAGGTAATAACGAAAAGCGATGACACTGCTGCACTTCCAAGGCAAATGGGGAGGTGGGTCCTTGCAATCATGCTGTCTGGACTCAACATTTAACCCATAATAGCGTAGCGATAAATCATCCGGTTCCAGAAGATGACGAATTTAAATTCCGGTTATCATTGAGAATGTCATCGTACACGGGAACAGCAGTGTCCAATCCAGACGTTCCAGGGGGAACTGGGACTCCACCTGCGCATAAATTAGAATTTGTAAGAACGTAGAGGCACGAAGGGTCTGAATGGCATATTTTTATATACTAATAGGCACTAGTTTTATAGGAACCAACGTTTGATCCCGAAGAATTTAAGTTCACACTTACTGTAAGAGCTGGAGGATGTGACGACTTACAAGATAGTGGTTCTGAAGCATGCAATTTTGTCACCTACCGACTCACTTTAACGGCCGGAATGGAGGCTTTAAATTCTATTCTTCAGGAAATCTCAGCCGATAAATTGGTTAAACTTTTGAAGAAAGAAACTCGCCAGCAAATTGCTAAAATGGATCAGCAGAATGTATAAAATATACATAAAAACTGTACATAAAAATACACCTCATAAATTAATTTTGAATAATAAATTCTATCTGTGGCGAATTTAATATTTGGAAACTCAATACCGCTCACGTTTTGTCTATTCCTATTTTCAACGTTACCGTTGGGATTGATTCCTCAGATCTTGTAAATACCTTCAGTGAGCATAAAATTCATTCCTCAGCAAATTACATAACACTTAATGTTATTCATTTTTGCATTGGTAGCGTTCTCCGCGATACTAAATTTTATTAATTTCTATTTATCATGTAAAATACTGGAAAATACAGCAACTGCACTATCGTGTTGACATTATGGAAATGGCAATGAATATTGTCATTCAAGTTAAATGCATATAATTTAATTTGTAACCCTAAGCTTTCCTTACCTATCATGGTTTATACAAACAAGAGTGGGCATTCGTCTATTAACGTTCATAAACATTTCTAGCATTTTTATATAATGTTTATGTATTGGAAAGTGAATTAAAATTAAGTTTGTTCCCAATAAATGCCATGGAAACAGGTTCAGTTGGAAACAAACCAGGTCGCTCAATGCAAAATTAATTAATTATATGCATAAAATTATATACCTTTATCTGCCAAACGAAATATAGCGAAGCTTATGTATACGTGAACAAATATCATCTGCTCATCATTGTTGCTTTTAGAGTCCAATTTGTTCTAGATATTAAGAGAACTTTGTAACCATCTTCCTTATCGCTGTTAATAAAAAAATTCCTGTACCCAGTCTGATTCCTTCGTCGGCATTTTCGTTAACATTTCAAATGTGTTGTGAATAAAATTAGAAGGCGACAATATCCGGATAAATAAATTTTGTTGCCATTCTCTTCCAAAAGATAAGGCTCTTTCACAGGTCTTCCATCGTTTGCACGGAAATGTTCCACAAGCTTCGTTCACAGTTTATATTTTCGTCTGTACAGATCACTTTTAAGTTTTCTTCCATCAATTAAAAAATACGTAAGAATGAACATCGTTTTCCAATTTCTCAAGTTAGCCTCCATTTTATTCTCCATCTCAATACTTCCAAGATCTACTGCTGATGAGAATGGGGAATGCGCGATGGAGACTAAGACAGCAATTAGACAGGTAAGGTGATTGTATATTTTTGACGACACTATAATTTTTAAAAATTTTAATTCGTTCGATTTTTAGGACAGTGAACCATTGGGAGGTGTTACCAGACCTAGATTAACAATAACTCCAGCTTCACCATGTAATTCTGAAGCAGACTGTCCTCCATAGACCTTTGATTATCCAGGCCATATAAAAATTTGTAAAAAAGTTCATGAACGTGATGCTGACAAGCAGTGCCACTGTTGCACGTCAGGAGTGGCCAAGCGGAAAATTGTGTTCATTCAGTTTGGAATCAAGCTGCAACATTCAACAGAATCACAGTAAGTCATTCTGAGCTGGAAGATGAACCATTTGCGTTTGATTTAACAACTAGTTATGCAACCTATACTGGAACCATGTTTTCAGTTGGAGGTCCTCCAGATGGAGGAAATGAGACTCCACCAGGACACGACGTGTCATTTGTATGCAATATCTGCGAAATCTGGATATATTTTATTACTTTAAGTTTTAATATGGATTAAAACTTGTGTCGTATATACATACCAACGTTTAGGATCCCGAGTTGGGACCACGATTTAGTGTAACAGCTAACGTGTGGGCAGGAGATTGCCAAGGGGACCCAGATGATGAGTTTGAAATGTGCAATTTTTCAAATTATCGTCTCAGGATATCAGCAGACGTAGATGCTCTTAGTTCCATTGTTCGAGAGATATCTGCGGAGAAATTGATGAAAATGTTGAAGACTGAAACTCTTCGCAAAATTGTCAGAATGGCTCAGAAAAATTTGTAGTTTCTTAGCATTAATAATATATTATATTACGCATTGTGTAATAAACTGATAGCCAAAAATTTATAAATTATTTACGTAATAGTAGTGAAGTTAATAAATCTAAATTATAAATATTCTAAATGGATACCATCAAAGCAATAGAAATTGATTTGTATAGATGACAAATTTAGATAATGTGAAGCTAATGAATAAATACAGTAGAGCATTAAATCATGTTTGGTTTCGTAACAATTACATAAATGCCATCGTAAATAATCATGAAGAGTTATGGTTTACTTACTCTAACCGAGCTGCAACCTTTAACAGAATTACAGAAACTCTTCGCCAGATGAAATATTTGCTAATGATCTATTTGCCGCTTCCGAGCAGTAAGATTATAAAAAAATATGTCTTGAATATTCCATCAATAGAATATGGGTAAGGTTAAAAATTTAGTATGGAGCTATTTTTGCGCATAGATACAACGCTTCTATACCTATAAAAGCGGGTCGCTGAACCTTTGAAAAATCGTATGCATATAATTATTATAATATTCTTGTCAATAATTACTGGTAGATCGTAACAAGTTCAGCATCTATAAAATGTCGGCAGAAACTAATACACGCATTTTCAGATATCTACCGCATGGTAGGCCCAATTATTGAATATTACATTGTAATTACCGTGATAAGTTGCTCTATTTCATCCCATTTTTAATTACAATTATTCTTTGCTTTAGTCTTTGGCATAAATAAACAAAATTCTACCAAATCTTTACTCAATTGACACAAATTAGTTTTTGACGACTGTAGAGGAACATGTTCATAGGAATTCGCGATAGTGTCGATTAAAATTATTTGTTCTGTTGCCAACAAGAAACATTGAAAATGAAGCCTTTGGGGAAATACAGCCATTTGATTTTTATTGAATCCCTTTTATTCTATTATATATCTGCCGATTCGGATGAAATCTGTGGGTCGTTTGCAACCGTACATGCATTCCAGGTAGACTTAGTTTTCAAAGTCAATTTAAAATCTTAGGCTTAAAACTAAATAATATATTATAAAAAGGACTCTATGATGCCCACCGTTACGAGTCAAAGTCTAACGGTTGACTCTGATGGGACCTGTGAGTCGGAAGACGATTGTCCACCGTGTGTAGGTTGGGGTGATAATATTGAATGCAAAACACCAGAGAGTGGAGACCAAAGCAAGAAAAAATGTCACTGTTGTTCTTCCCAAACAAGCTGCACATATGTTCGCACTGCATTAACGACTAGATTCTGGGGCGATCATGACAGTGAAATGATCCAATATCGAATGACTAGTTCAAGTATGCTGGTTACTGGATCTGATGAGCCAGATGATGATCCAGATCACGATTTTGAATGGGTAAGAACCTCTCAACTATTTAAAAAAAGATTATATTTAATGTTATGCATAATTTTAAATTTATTAGAACGTCGGTGATGGAACCTTTGAGTTAACAGCTCATGCTTGGCATGAGCAATGCGAACCTGCAGCAGGCATGTCTCCTGAAAATGGTTGCAGCTATTCATCCATTCAAACGGAGTTTGGTTTTGGTGAAAAAGCTACAGCGAAAATTGTTAATGCTATGTCGGCACAAAAACTGTTAAGCATTCTGAACAAAGAAATCACTAATGAAATTTTCCAACTTCTGCAACAACAAAATATTAAAGTGAATACTTAAATTTGTCATTTTTATTAAAATATGCAAATCATTTCACTTTTAAATTTACTTGTTCTAAATTTTACTAATTTTAATAATATCCGTTAAAATTATTCGATAGTTTAATAATATAAAAATGTTTGAAACTAATTCATGTCATTATGGTAATTAAATACCAAAGTCCAAAACATCTTTCATAACGATTTTTTTCTCCGTACAAAAAATGCAAATCCAACTTTTCTTTACGTACCACATAGATTGAATATAACGCAAATATATTTGAACTATAATTTTGGCTTTACGATTTGGTAACTGTTTTGTTGAAACTGAACAAATGAATGCATAACAACTTCCTAAAAAGAAATATTATTCCTGCTTGTTTCTCTGGCATTGCCTTTTGTACTGGTTTTGTTATTGCAGCTAGGTCTGAGCTTTCACATACAAGCATCATATTAAGCACCTTAACTCCTTTGAGCTTCAGTCTTTCGTAGACCTTCATTGTGTGCATACACCTCTCGCGTTAGCTGTTTCTCTGCTTTGCCAGCAGCAGCAGATTTTTCCTTGTGATCCATCGTCAGACCGTTGCTATCTGATCGAGGAGACCTCAAAAATCCACCGGCTTTGAATTCATTCAACTTTCCTAAAAATAATAATTCCAATACCTTTTATTTATTTTTTTTATCAAAATTGCAGTTCATCTTTAAAATAGGCCGCAGTTAATTTTGTGAGTCAAGTTTAAAGCAAATAAAATAACAAACTGTTGTTTCAATCCTTGAAAAAATATTTCTGTTGTGGTAGTCAAGTGGAAAACGGAGGATTTTATCGGGTGAAAATGGTAAGGCCATTTATTCCAAAAACTTATATTTAAAAAAAACGTTTGCTTAAATTTTACGTAAATTTTTTAAATCCGTTCTCACTTTTGCTCAAGCCATCACATAACAATTTTAGTCAGCATTCAATCTCAAAATAGTTTCTGTAGTTTTCATAGAGCATAACAAGGTATCTATAATCCAATGCTAGTAAATGGATTGGGGAATTTGCTGCACTTTTTTTATAATATCCTGCCATTTAAATTGTAACCACACTCGTCATGTCACAGCTACCGACTTATTTATACGTATTTCTGTCATCAACCGCATGCAATATTACAAGAAACCACCATATAATCATTGACTTCTGTCAATCGTCACGAATCAAATAAAACCAATGACATTTTGTGAGATTGTGTTTTTTTCTCACTTCCCGTCAAAATGCAGTCCTCAATATCCAGATGGTACACCATTATCGCCACTTTTCGAGTAAAAAATCCTCTCTGTCTGTAAAACGGAAGCAATCATCATCATAATATGTAACGTAACGCAACAGTGATTTGTTCAAAAATGGATTTGATTGCTTGAAAGCAGGATAAAAAATCTATTTCAAGTTTTAAGTCTACTGAGGCGTCATTGAAATTTTTCATTGTGAAGTTTCAGTTTTAAAATCTATTTCAACGATTGTAGGCTTGACTTGCAATTCACTTTAATCGAAATGCAGATAAACTGACATTTACAAATTACTATTATTGGCATATTGGGTTCACACAATCAGAAAAAAATATAATTGACGATGATGGTTTGTAAGTAACAATGTCGATAAAATACTTTTAGCCTGTTTTGATTTTTATGCTTGGCTTTGATATGCCGGTAAAATAAATGCAAGCTGAGACGGAATCATCCAATCTGTCGAATGAAAGGAAGCCACACAAAAATCCAAATTGGGTCTCTGCTGAATGAGCAGATTATGATGCATACAGAGAAGCTCTAAAAGTTTGTTGGCTACAGTCACGATTTTAATGACGTTGTGGTCCGCCTAGTTTAATGATTTTTTTCTCTCTTTGAAAAATATACCAGCGCTGCAGTTTTGATAGAGGGAGATGACACTTTAGCAATAAAATATAGTCCCGGTGAAAAAATTTATTTGACAGGGAAATCTCACATGTAAAAAGAAGTTTAAAAAAATTTCTGCGTGAAAAAAATATTTACACTCAATCTCATTATCACAGTCATTGCTCTACAGAGAACAAAAAACATGTGCAGTAGCGGTTAACACTTTGAAAGCAAAATATTTAGCGGCACGTAAAAAATGCAGTTTTTTATGCAGGCTGAGATTGCGGTTTCCTGTAAATATTGCATATTTATAAAACTGAAGATGAATATTCACATTATTTTTGTTGCAAATATTCCTACTTTTGGTTTCCCAATTTAAAATAAAATTCAGAATGTATTCCTGAAATCAAACAAACTATTTACATGTTATAAGTTTGCACATAAATTTGTAGTTCAATTCAAATTAAAAATAAAAATCTTAGGATTTTAAAATGTTTGACTTTGAATACAAATACATACTTACTTCAAAATCCCATTCATGAATTTTTTTTTCTTTTTGTATTAGGATGGATATCTGATTTTTTTACTTTCGTAACCATCACCATTGTTATTAATAGGCTATCATTATCATACCGTATTTATTTGCTTTTTTGATGGCTGGATGAGCACGATGATCACCGTTTGCTTATAGGTAGCAACAACATAGTCTATCATCTTCATTTTTCATTTTTAAAGAAGACGATATTATTTTTATAATATTAAAGCAGTACTTTTTTCATGTTCACAAGCAAACTATGAACAAATCAGTTTTCGGCTAGCCGGTTGTTGTTGTGAACAAGATATTGTTGATTTTTGGCGTGAAGACTGAACAAGGTTTAGGATGCTTCTTGGCAAATAAAAATATATATAATAAACTGCTAACTTTTCAAACAGTTAGAAAAATTGTTGCAAGTGCAACGACTGCATATAATGATGGTAGCAACAACAAAAATAAGTTTAAACAACATAGCCAGCTGTACGAAAAAACTTCAACTGATAATAAAACCTGAACCTGAGCTTCAAAAAAATCATTTCAATTTTTAGTAATTTTTATTTTTATACTGCATATTACACCTTTATTTCAAATTTTACAAAAAAAAACTTTTCAAAATGTTACATTTTTATTTCAAAACATAATTTGGAGTAAGCAGAAAGATTCATCTAACCAATTTTTTGTTCCTGTTCATGATACTGTTTCTAATTAGGGTTATTACTGGGCGGACAAGTTGGGTGGTAATTTGCTATAATTTTGTGTGTGATAACAACAAAAAATAATTTATGGCATGAAGATAAAAAAATATTTCGATACAGCTTTCATTCTTCTGTTGAACTACAGTAGAGAATTGCTGAGATGGATTGCAATTTTACTTTCATCCATGCATGCATGCATCATAACGAATGGGATTTATCATGGCTTAAAAAGGAAAGGGTGGATACTCGGATTCATTTATAGCGCATAGGTGGATAAATTTATATTTGTTTGTGTGGGTGGTTGTTCAATATGCTGGCTTGCTTATATTTTATCTTTGATTCTCTGGATTTCTGGGAATGATGACTTATGTCGCGGTAGAGGGATTTGTTCAAGTTAAAATGTATGGGTTGACTGGACAATGGTAAAGTGGAACAAATGATGGCATTAAATAGGCAGATCGCTTTATTTCCGGTGTCTGGCTTGTGACAGCGTTTGAAGTATTTTTGCATACTTTTAAGTGGCCAAGTCATTCCAATTCCGAGAAACAAAACAGTGAACCAAAACTGATGTGGTGTGATGTGAGGATAGAGCAGTTTTGTTTCATTTTATCAATTTATTTCATTACTTTGCTAAGGTTGGCTTGCGTGCAGATTTTGGGTACTGCGGAAAGATGCTAATTCATTTAAAAAAATACGAAGCACGAAATGTTGACCGCTTGAGTAAACACAGTGAGCAGCGGTGGGATGGATAGGAAAACTGCAAGTTCATTCATACCACTTGACTGCTACTTGGATAAAAATATATTTTTGAGCAAGACAAGGCAAGAGAAAGGATTCACAAATATTAGTATGGATTTATATGCTATTCGCTTTTGATTGAGTTCTATGCCAGTTTATATTATCAATTTGCGTTAATACGTAGAAAGGCTTGAAACTGAGAGCAAGCTGAAGTATTTACGAAGTGTTTTCTAACTCAATAATGGTTTGATTGATGCACTCGTTTTTTATTTGAAATTGGAATTTTCATTTTAAATTTGACTATTGATGTAGTTTAAAGCTTGTAATACATTGGTTTGGCAATTTATTAGATTAAAAAGTTGGAATGACAGTTCAAGTGTATCATATCTTATCATTATGATTATTGTTATTGCTTTGAGAAAGAGCAGTACAGCAATAAAAATTAATTCGTGAGTGTTCAATTCCCTCAATAAAATATTTTATGAGAAAAAAGTTTCACTCTTCTGCTTCTAAAATCAATGATCAGGATATATCCCTCGGCTATATATTTAATATAATGAGATTTTAACGTAGTAGAAATGATAAGCATAACATTTCATGTTTTCAAACATATTTTCAAAAATATTCTTTCATTTGCCAACCCAAAAAATCAATTATCACCGATTTTACTTCTGCATTTATTTCAATTCTATCTTGTTGATGAAACGGGTAGCGATTCAATAATGTGTATTAAAACAAGATGAAAATATAGGTATGAAATATTGATCAGTACCAAGATCCCTGATTGTACGGACCACACGCCCAATTCATAAACATGTCAATGATTAATGATGGGAGTGTTGCCAACCCTGGGTAATAATTGAACACAAAGAGCAGTAGCGTTGTCCTGATTTTTTGTCCATATCGGGCCAAAATTTGACGGAATGTAGAAAACGTTATTATTGTGTAGTAATTTTATGTATGTCAGTACCTACATTTGTTTGGTCCAAGAAATTTATTTTTTGGTTAGCCGCAAAATTCCAGTAATAAGCGTTCCGTGGCATTAATGGCACATACTGTATTATGAGAAATTGACACCTGGCATTATAATAAAAAAATCCATAGGTAATTATAGTCGAATTTGCAATTCAAAACCATTCTCTGTTGAATAATATTAACAGGTCGGAATACCAATCAATGCAACCTTGTAGTGTGAAAATGCAACCTGCCAAGAACAATAATAATTAGTTTTTATTGCAGCGATAAAAATTACCAGCACGTTTTCTTAAATATAATCTACATATTAATTATTATTACTGATAATCACACCAATTATACCGATCCTTACAACACTTTATTTTTAATAATTGCATTGTGAAATTAGAGTAAGAATAATTTGTAATTATCATATTTACTTCTTACTACCATACCAATGTTTAAAATTATCATCAGATGTAAAATTGCAGCGAAAAGCGAAATATTCCGTGCTTTTATGAAATTATCATAATTATAACATTTTCACACCAGTCACCAGTTTATTGTTGCCTGCGGCGTTTTACAAAATAACCCTGAAAATCAAAATGTTGTCAATAAAAATGAGTTTGCTAACAAGCAACATGGGTGTTGGACATGTGTAAAAACGATTACACATTTTATGGACAATATCGCATAAAAACAGTAGCCCATACTGTTATAAATCCTGTAAATTGTCCAGGTGAAAATGCAGAATATTATCTTGTTACACGACAACAAGCTATCACAAAAAAGCAAGACAGAAACAGGAAGTAGCACAAAAAATACAAAATGCGTGTACAAACCACATTCAAAGAAGCACGCATAAATATTTTGTGTGAATGTGAGTACAGCATGTTTGCTGCTAATAAGAAAAGCCAACCTATTTTTTTCTGCTGGAATATCGACTTGGCCAAGTAACCCGTGCCGATTACTGTTTATATGCAAACTTTCTGTTTATTGATGAAACTTTCATTCCAACCAGACTTGAGTGAATGACCAGCACACATCAGCGGAAAATGACAAAATTGGCCAATTTGATAAATGAAGCTTTCAAGCTTGTGTCCAGAAGATAATCACAAAATTATTGATAACTCACACAAATTGGCTGAGCTACATAGAAAAAATGTTGCGGAAAAATTGTCAATCAATTTTTTATCACCGTTCTACATACTTCCTCTGAAACTTTTTCCTCACAATCAACTCATCTATAATTTCAAAGCCAGGTTATCATTATGACACATTACATAAACGTGACGTGCTACTTGAACAAATGCAATGTAGCCTATAGCTCCTCACCAGAAACATTATTACGGTGATGATAATAACCATGTCGACTTGTCATATTTTTTGACAAGTTACATGTTCTTCAAAGCTACCAAAATGCAACTTTAGAATAAATATGCGGTTTGAAGCCCAGTGAACCCCAGTCACAAAATACAGATAGTCAAGTGGTTTTGCAAAACCAGAACACCTGGTTGTCACGCAAAACTACCAATTTCACTGAGAAATGTTTATTACGTTACTTTGGCGTTTGAAGAAAGGAACTTGTTACAGCCAGGCACCACCAGCCTTCATTTTTCACGTTGCTCACATTATCATATAATCACCTTGCTAAATTGGTGACTTGGCTGATGCTCTGATACAAAGACAAGTGCAGACAGGCAGACTGGGAAGTATTTTTTATTTCAAAAAGATAACCAACCGCGTAGAAGACAAGCAGACTAGTTAAAGTTGCTCTGCAATGAGGAGCATCTTTATGTAAACGAATGTCACGTCTTTTCGATAAAAAAAATCGAAAATTTCTCTATTTTTTTACCTTGACGACAAGTTAAGTAAGTACGCATGGAGAATGTAATGAGAGACTCATTTTTTCTTGTGGTTTTCCTGCCTATTTGATGTAGTGAAGCGTGAAATAAAGATGGAATTTTTGAGAACGAGCAATTTGTTTCTCACGGATGTAGATCTGTAATTTGTTTTGTGCGTCAATAAATTTTATTTTTGTAATTACATAGGTAAATAAAATGGTGCTAATTAAGCGATAATTAAACTCTCTCTATAGTGGCTACCTGACCTATGGACACTTGAAAGATGGTTTTGAAAAAGTATTAAAATTAAAAATAATTACTTAACGTAGATGAGGTGAGAACTGGAACGTATCGTCAGTTGTTCCATCCCGAGCAATTGATAACCGGAAAGGAAGATGCCGCCAATAATTATGCTCGTGGGCATTACACAATTGGCAAGGAAATTGTGGATATTGTTTTGGACAGGTAAATTAAAACTTGATACCAAATTATAAATATTTTGCAAAATAATTCTAATAATTTTTAGTTCAAATGCACCATTATATACCATGCCATTACATAGAGGTTTGAAACTTGAAATTTGTTTTTGATTCCAGAGTCCGAAAGTTAGCCGACCAATGCACTGGTCTTCAAGGCTTCCTCGTTTTCCACTCTTTCGGTGGGGGAACCGGTTCCGGTTTCACCTCCCTTCTCATGGAACGCCTTTCCGTTGACTACGGTAA
>JAHZMV010004826.1:0-10817 GCA_027743765.1 Coecobrya sp. COE2 | reverse complement strand
CTACCATCATCGATTCTTCTTCCCCGTAACGCATCACTCACTCAATCAAATCAATTCTCGGAGATTCTTTCGCTTTTTTTTCAAAAGTAATATTCTTAACGTAATGTTCGTACACCATGTTTTTCTCTCCGTACATTACATACATTTTATAGATATAAGCAAAAAATGCCAGGTATATTTTTATCTTCCATTTTCACCAAAGGCTGTGATTCACCAACCTCTATTTTTAATACTTTTTTATACCCTTTTTTTTCTCTCTCTCTCTCTTCTGTTGTCTGTCTCCCGTCAACCAATTCCATTATATTAAGAGCTACTTTTCTAAATCGCTTCTGTGTGTATTAATGACCTGAAATGGGATTGCATTGGCTTTTGAGAAGAGAGACTTTTGAGATGGTTACGTAGAAATCTCTAACCTGGAATACCTTCTTTTATTGTGCGGGATCTCCAATACCACACGCCAATGTAACCAAAAATGAATGTAAGTCTATGATGATGGAAAGAAGGATATTATAAAGTAGAATGTATTGTGTTTGTGTGAATTGAGGTAATCATGATGATGGTGATCATTATTGCATTTTAGCCTTGAGAATACTTACACTCTTATATATATATATATAGTGTGTATGTGTGTGAGAGTGATGATGTTATGTGATCTTGGTGAAAAGTTGTCGTTTATAGTCTTTTTGAGTGAAAAAGAGTAAAAAGAGAAAATGGAGTAGTAGTAGTGGTTCAGATTGGTCTGTTGAATGATGTGATATGCTTTCCTCTTTGTCTCTGCCTTTGTTGTATATTTGGTTGCTGTGCTGCTGGTAGAGATTTTTTAACACCCCAACCAAACTACTACTACACTTTCACTTCAACAGTATAATCATGCATCGGTTCACATTATGTATTTTCTTTGTTCTCTCTTTCTGACAGACAGAAAAAGTCGTATAATTCTAGTTAGATTCAGCACACACTGAGAAATGAGCAGGTCAGCATAGCAAATTCTCTGAATAGGAAATAGTGATGCAAAATGGTCTGTTTTGTGTCACTGCCCGCAGATGTTACTTTTTTTTGTTGGAACCGAAAACCCTATTTTTTTCTGTCTGGCTTTTTGATGATGTATTCTATTCTCTCTATACATATAATAATATGCCAGCCACATCTCCAGCCACCCGAAAATAATCTGTCCATTTTCTCTTTTTCCTCTTGTTTCTGTAAAATGCTTAAGTATTACATATACAATGTCTCCCTATCTCTCTCTGTATTTCAAACGTGCTCAGGGTTCAAAAATATTTTATTACACAGAGAATAAAAAAGTAAAAACATGGATGGTTGGCGTATTCGGTAGAGAAATGCCCGGTTGATGAATCAAAAAAGGGTTGGTAGTTTTGGTAGGTTTCATTGGCTAGAGAGAGAGGAAGCATATCAAGTGCATGCACAAACCTAAAGAGAGAGAAAGAGAATACACGTTTGACAGAATGGAGTGAAAACTGAAAAAAATGCAAAAGGAAGTTTTATAGATGGAGTGGATGATGGCAAGGTGATGGTGGTAGTGCGAAGCAGTCTGTTTGACAGGAAAGGGTAATAAATTCTGTGTGGAGCCGCCGATCCGATATATTTTTCATTTTGTTTTGTAACAAACCAAGAATGAATGAATGGAAAGGAGGTGAGGAGGAGTACAAAAATAGAAAAAAAAGAGAAAGCCTATTCGTCTGCTTTTTCTCAATATGTAATGGAAGATTATATCCTGTTCCCACTATTCATTCATGTTTGTCCCTTTTAAGATGCTTTTCTAAAATACAATGCTCGTTTTCTGTTACAAACTGGAAAGCAAATTTATCGATTGTCAGTTGATTAATTTACGCGAGATAGACAAAAAACATAATCGATATCACAGTCTTAAAATCCATATTTCTCGAGACATTTCAAATTGAAATCAAGGTTAGCTTATATCCCTTCACACACATCTTAATTAATTCATGTTCACTCAATCTGAGTTAAAATTTCATTGCTTTTCACTCCCTTCATTCATTCATTAACAAGTTGCATGGAATTAGTGGGAAAAATTAATTGCCAAATTTGATCACTAAATTAAAATGCTCCTCGCATTCAGCATTTTACTGTTCCTTAATTCAACTGATTTAGCAAAATTAATCATTCTGCTCGCGCTCAATGAAAGAAACTAGAAACTTTGATCACATCCACCACCGCAGTCACAATCACACAAATACAATCACTGCTTTTCCCCTTGTAATCCAATTTTTATACGAGAAATTTTTATGGACAGACCATTGTAGTCGGAAAAGTAGAAAAAGAAAAATGAGAGAAATGCAGGGAGTGACAAACATGAATATGGTGTGGTGGTGGTTGGTACTTGGAGAAGCTGTGATTCTATTCTCTCTCAGTGTGTAGTCCCGGGGTAAAAAGTGAAAGCAGAAAAAAAGACAATTTTTCACGGTGAGTGAGCAGGCAGACGCAGAAAGTGAAAAAGTGATTAATATTGGCAATATATCAAGTAAAAGTGGTTGGGTGGTAGTAGTGGTGATGATGATCCTTATTATTTATATTGTTGATGTGGTTTGGTAAAAAAAAGCAAAGACAACATGTGCACACGGTATTCCTATTATCCTATATTATTATTTACACGTAATAAAAAAAATAGTTATTTCTTCTACTTAAGCTACGGAAATAAGTCGTATAAGTATAATGTTTATATTCTTATGTCCCTTTTATAAATTATAATCATTATTATTATTATTAATGTAGTAGTGTTTTTTGTTGTTGATTTTTTTGCTACAAATATTATAAAAAATATCTGAAGAAAAGACTGTTGAAGTTTCCAAGTAAAAAAAGAGAAAGCATCACAGTTATTTTCCACCGATTTGCCTTATTTTCCAGGAAAAAAGGAGAAAACTGTGGGAAAATACGAGTGATGTACATGCAATCGCTGCAATAATAATTTAACTACATTGTGATAAGGTATTTTTGTAGATAATTTATTCATACTATGTGTAATAATGCGTAATAATATTTCTATTGTTGTTTCTGTAAAAAAAATAAAAAGAATGATATAAATTTAGGCAAAAATAAGTCTGCTATTTATAGCAATAAGAAATATTAAGTGATAATAAAAAAATGAACGTTTTCGCGCTACTGGTTATATAATAAATTAATTAAGAACAAATTATGTAAAATAACTGAATGCTAGTAACTTTTTTGTAGTAATCCTGTTTATACGGTTATTTTCGTCAAGTAATGTTGGCAGAATCAAAGTAAACAAGTTGAATATAATAACGAAATAAAATCAATCAAAATACGACTCATTTTTGTCACAAATGAATTTTTTACATTAAAAACAATTTGCATGACTTGTGTATTTGTATACACACCATACGCATTAGAAATAATCAAGTGAAGTACCAAGTTGGAAATAATCGGAAGCTATATGAAATTTTAATGAGTTGAGGGTATTTGATCATCACCCTACTCATCAGAGATCTTTTGACAGAGAGACATATTATGTTTGTGTGCTCTCAATTTTCTTTTCATGAAACATGGGAAAATGTAAACTTCAAAGTGCTAAATATTCTCTCGGCATGACATGCATACACAGAGAAAACTTTTTACTCCCATAATAACTATATATATAACGATAATGCTCTCTTTTCCTCATTTATGATAGTGTCCTAAATACTTTATAAATAGTTTTTTTAGCGTCGCATGAATACTAAATTTGATCTGTAGTACAGATGACTAAAGGATGAATCAAATGTCTATAATAATAATAACTATTCATATAAAAGACGTTCCTTCAAAGAGAATACTTAAAGCTTTTACTTTCTCTCTCTGTGTACTCTACTCTACTTAGAATTCAAAAGGAAAGTAAAAGTTTTGGTGGAAAAGATGGAGTCTTATTCCCTCCTCCTCAAGCTCCACTTTCACTTTACTTCTCAATTTTATTTCTCTGTACGTTTTCAACTGGTGGAATAGACAATTTTTTTGATCTGCGAAGATACCAAAACGGTTTGTTCATTTTTTTGCCCTTATTACGCGCATTCCAAAATTTTACTTTTTTTTACTACTGCAATGCATTATGTATTACAAGGGGCATGTATAAGTTTAGGCTCTGGAGAGACAAAACTATACCCATTTAGGTTTTCATTTCGAGCATATTTTAATATCAGCAATAATAAGTAGTGGTGGTGATGCTGATGATTATGATAGCTGTATAATTCTACCACCACACTGCCGCCACCGCCGCATTTCCCGGACCGATGAAGAAAATGAAAGTGAAAGGGAAACTGGAATAGTAAAAGCGTGAGTAATATTATGAATATGAATATTATTATGTTATTCCCTCGTCACGGACTGCCTACTACAACGACCAACCGACCCCTTTTCTTTTTTTATGACTAAAACTGAATAGTTTTGTTGTTGTTGTTGTTGTGTAATGTAATGTGTTATAATAATATGGCAGGGAGGTAAAGGCGCTCTCTCAATCGTCCTGTGTGTGAAAAGGAAGGTCTATTTCCTCCTCCTTCTCCGTGCCTGTGTCTCAAGATACCATCAGCCAGCAGCACGCTATATATCCAAACAATCCATGCATTCTAAAAAGCAAAATGATTCTCACTCAACCATACACTTTGACTTCCGACTATAGTAGGTCTTTTAGTAAATAGTCTTATATGCCAGTAGTGTAGTATTGTAATACAATATTACGTAAATAAAAAACAATTTTACCGGTCTTTTTACGCAGCAAAACAGACAGAATGAATTCCGCTAACACTCTGATCAGAAAGCTGAGAGTCATATATTCCAGTCCCAAAGAGCAAAGCAGCCGACTCATCATCGTCCTCGGAGAGAGAGAGAGAGAGAGAAAATGGTAATATATTCCTATCTTGTATTGTATTACAGGCTTATTCCACCAAACCACTTTCTCCTGTTTTTTTCTTTCCTTCAACGGGATTCCCAAGTACACTTTTGTGTGTATTTGTATTACTACTGTGTGGTGGTGGTGATGGTGGCAACGTTTACGTTTACACCGGGTCGATTTTCATCTCTTTAACCCTTTTTCCCTTTGTTCACGGCTCAACTTTTAGCCATGTGACTAGTAGTGTATATAGATGGAAAATACCAGGGATGACGATAAACGTGAGAATGTGAACAATAATATGTATAATAGTTTATGTATACACTACATAGAGAGATTCATATGATGTACACACGGGGTTTTTTTATGTATGTGTCAGCGTACCATCATCAGAGAGGAGTCAGAGCAGCATCATTTTGTACCAAAGTTTATATCCATTTAGGTACAATGAGTTTTTGGACTTGTACCCTGAAAAAAAAATCTGTTTGCATAAAGAGCCATAAGAGATATAAAAACTAGAGCATCGGTACAAAAAAACACAAGGCTTTCCTTTTTTTACACAGAAAAAAAGTTTACCGTTTACATTCTAAATTTTTTGATGCAAAAACTCTTCAAAGGTGAAAGTATGCATATATTATTTTTTTTCGTGCAAGTACTACCTCAACTTTTTAGCCAAATGTATGAATGTATTTCTTCCTTTTTACTATCCTCATATCTGTAGTATGGGTAATAGTAATATGCTACATTATTATGCATAAATGGAAAATATTCAAAGAATTTATATTGAAATCGCACCTGCTTGGAAAACTGCTAAAGCTCCACTGCATGGTCCTTCATGAAACTTTACAAAAAAAAACCAAAAAAATCTCAAAGTAAATAGAGTCAAGGGAAAGTATGAAAAAGGAAAAAAACAATCGTTAAAATATACATATTATTAAGTGGTGAGAAGGGAGAAAAATGCTCAATTCTACACAAAATGGCGAGTCTGTGAGTGAGTTTACAACTAGACCATATTTACTGTTACCCAAGAGGACCTAGAATGAAGGTATTTCCCCCCTCCTTTTTGCATTCTTCCATTCTTCCTGGTTTTCTGTTTAGATCTACCATCTATAATATATACAAAACATGATCATATATTTTATGTAATGTTAGGTTATGATACTGTTATCCTTTTTCCACTTGAACCCGAAAATAATATTGTTTTCCTGGTTGTTCAGGATCTCCAGTGATGCCGGCGGTCTAGGTACGGAAGCAGAGTGAAAGTGGTGAAGGTATATGTATGTACATTGGAGAAAATTTTATTGTGGAATTTCTAGAATAAAATGGGAAAGGATTTTGTTTCTCTTCTCTTTTGTTACATTTTCATTGTCGTTCCTTCACCGCTACACCACATTCTATATGTGTAGCACTCTGGTTTCTTGGCCACGTGTACGGACGGAAGCTTCTTACCTATTCAGTAAGAAAAATTCCACCGCACCTTCAAGGCATGGATGGATGGAGATGGCGACCAGTGATATGAATACCGCTTTCCAAGAAAGGATATGAATGAATGAATGATGAAACATAAAAATACAATTTCTTTGGAGCATACACAACAGCGTGGCTAATATGCGTATTGTATGCTCGGTGGTCCTTTTTTTCTTGTAAAGTGTATTATATTGTTCCATTGCCCTCACAGTTATATGAAGTCATCTCGTATAAATATGTAATATCACTTCTGACAGAATCAAATCTTGTTTTTCCGTTGTGTGGAAAAAGTGAAAGTGGTACGAAGAGGACAATATAAAAGAAAGATGAGTGAAGGAGATACGGATAGAAAAAAAGGTGTGGTATGCTCAGTTTTACGATATTTCATCCGATACTAGTTTCAAGTAAGTACCTTCTCCTCATCACATGGACGACGAGTTCAATGAAATACAAAACTATTTTTTATAGATTTTTGCTGCAGGCCTAGTAATTTCTTGTGTAATAATCTGCGTTGATTGTTTCAAGTATCGAGAAACTGTGGTAACAGCCGGAATGAAAGAGAAGCATTCATGAAAGGCGTTATGAATTTATCGTCGGCTTCTCTTGCAACATTTTCTATGACAAATATAATTAACAGAACAATTACTCTGAAACTGTCATCAAATTGTGTATGCTGCCAGAGAGAAAATTATATTGGTTATTATATGTATGCTGCTATCGAAAGTAATTAATTTAAACTAATTGTACAGTTGTCAGTTTAAATTGATATAAATTAATGTTATATAACTGGTACATTATGTAATAAAAAGTGTCTACCATTGAACATTTTATTATCATCTAATCTGAGATTATTATGTATTGACATTCCATTCATGTCGCACAAGTAAATTGCTAATTTAAAACTGAATTTCATATAAAAATTCATTTGCACAATCTTGTTACTTTATGCAACATCTACAATTGATCACCCTCTCCATGTATCACAGTTCTAATTCAAGGATCATAATATTAAACATTATAAATACATGTACAAAATATGCATATTTTTTTATATCAGTAAACTTTTGTGGCAAAATGTATCATATTTTGCACATCTAGTTATATAACATTAATATGCATAGTCATTTTTTCCGAGTAAGCTTATCTACACACCTTTCACTTTCATCTTTAGTCAAGTGGTCCTCATCATTATAGTGAGGATAAAGGATTCCGTTTTCCTTAGAGGGAAATTCATCGCCTTCAAAAGGCTTCCTTGCTCATCATCTTCCTAATAATACTTTCTTACGTCAGATGCAGCAGAGTGCAATCAAAAGGCCACGGGAAGTACTCAACTGTNAGAGGGAAATTCATCGCCTTCAAAAGGCTTCCTTGCTCATCATCTTCCTAATAATACTTTCTTACGTCAGATGCAGCAGAGTGCAATCAAAAGGCCACGGGAAGTACTCAACTGTATATTAACACTGAGCAAGACAGATTGGTAATGAATATGTTACCTTACATCGTTTTTCTTGGTATTTTGGTGAGCAATATTAAATTACACTGGAAACTGATTAGGATAAGCCTTCACATCAGACTAAACAAGTATATACGAAATGATGATATGGCTTTGTATAGAAATGGATGAAATACGAAACGAGGAAATATTTTCCTTCAAGCCATGTTTCCTTCTACTGTGAAAATTGGAAAGTTATTTTGAGTAATTGGCTGAATGAAAAGTGAACTAATTGTAAGTTGAATAATATGTTACTTGATTACATCAAACAATTTTTTTATACCAAATCATATTTGCCCTTGGCTTTCCTCAAATATTATAGTTGCTTCTTGAATGACTTCTTTGGTAAGATTGCAACAACTCAGTCAGCGTATTTAACAGAAAAATGATTTTTGAAATGAAACGAGCTCCTCTCATATAAAACCCTTCTTCCTCATACTTTATGCTTATATGAGTCTCCAGGATTTTTCTCTTTTCCTGCTTTTTTCCCGTACTCGCTACAAAAAATGAATTTAGTTAGCAGTAGTGAATTGAACCGGTGAACCCTAACGCAAACCAAGCTGATCCATCTTCATAATCATACCGCACAGTACATTTCTAGCATAAGCCCAGGAAAATAGGAAAATATTCTGGTTGAAAAGGGGAGTAAAGGAGAAAGAAGAGTAGACAAGCAACCGGGAAAGCAAAGATCTCACTCTTTTTAGCCATCATCCAACCATCCCCATCTAATCGACAAGAACCGTAGTATGGCAGTAGCATCATCATCAGAAAACTGTGTAATGTTCAACAACAGCCAGCCAGCCAGCAACACTCTCTCTCCACTTCTGCTGGTTAAGTTAAAGATTTTCCCCTTCTTTTGCACTCTTTACTTTCATTGTTGGATAAACCACCTTAAAATGTGTTTCTTGCCATCTTCCTACTACCTTTCACATATTTTATACTTAAAACTCTATATAAATTTTTATATAACTTGAAATGAGATGATATTTATATAACCGGTTCCTCAAGTAAAGAGTTCCTGTGTTTCTCTCTTCTGTTGACTGGCACTTTTCTTCGTAGAGTTGCAGGAGTAGAGAGTATTCACGCACTAGAAGGAGGAGGATTATATTACAGTGTAAGTTATAACATAAAATTGTGTGTAGCACTTTCTTTAAAAGATAACTTTAGTGTATGAATCCACGGTGGAGGGAGAAAGAGAGAGAAAGTGGGAATCCTTGTTGCTACTTACTTCTTCCAGATAAAGTGAGCGATCGTGGTGGTAAATGGTGAATAAGGTGGTGGCATAGGGTTTGCTGATGTACATACATAGTTAGGTATACCCACATACTTGTAGATATTTCGGGAAAAATATTATACAATGTAGTGTAATAAGTTGACTGGTAAAAGTGGTTGTTGTTCGAATAGAACGGGAGGTGATGTAGATTGGATGAGGAGAAACGATGATGATGGTGGAAGAAAAGAAGGGAGGCTTGTTTCTCCGTGTTGTTGGCTGGGCTCGCTGCTCAGTCTTGATCTAACTGTGCTGGGACGCAGCTCAGCTAGAAAAAAAGGAAGAAAAAAAGATGAAGAAAGGAAGACAGGCGCTTATAACATTACATTTTACGGGAAGCATTTCAACCGTATTCGGGGTGCAGCTTTGTCAGACAGCACAACTTTGTGTGCAGTATTTCTCTCCCGGGTTCTTCTTTTCCTCTCTGTCATTGTTCTCCCAAAAAAAATTGTAGATTCCCTGTCTCCAGCTTCTTTTTTTTTCTCTTGTATTTTGGTCTTGATTCTCGGAAGCGAGTAGTGAGTGTTGTGAGTGTTGTGAGTGAAACCTGCACGGTGATGGAGTCTCACTGGAAATAATTCACAACATTACTAGTGTGCAGGACAAAGAGAAGAAGAAAACGTCAGAGAATTTCTTCTTTTTTCAGACGAGTGAAAAATAATATTGCGTGTATATATATCTCCCTCCTATCTATCTACAGTATATATTTGTAGGTATATTTTTTAGGAGGGCACATCCGTTCGCTGTCATCGTGCACGTCTGGCAGCATACGTACTTACTACATTCATTTTATACTTTAAAATATTTTCACTGCTTATTTTCTCCAGTTGTTGCTTTCCGTACTCGTCGTTGTGAAAGCAAAGTGCATAATATGCTATCTAACATGCACACATGAGTAGCAGTACCGACGTACCGGGCAGAGAGAGGAGACAAAACAGGGAAAAATTTCACTACCATTTTTGTTTCATTCGAATCGATCGTGTAATTTAAAAAGCGTAGCTCTGGCGTAGCCAAAACTGGAAAATATAAAATAAAATACATGGTAATATGCTTAGTGTCAAGTGGAGTAAAAATAACTAAAATTGGAGAAGCCTTGAGAGTTGATTGTGAAATTTTGTGAAAATAATGCCTGTGGATGAGTGATTGTGTAAAATGTTGTTGTTGTGTGTGTACCGTTGTAATAAAATGGTACGTTGTTGAAAATATCGATCGTGGTGAGCACACGGTGTAGTGTAAAAATCCAAGCGGTCATAATACGGTAAGATTTTTATAGATTTTGACAGCTAGGGATTGTGTCAGATTATTTCATCAATGTAGCTTTCAGGTTTGGGTAGGCCAACTCGGATTTTTCCACGGTTCCTATATGAAAATCGACAATGAAATCTAAGCCCATTAAATTGCATTGTGTATTTTCTAATGCTAAGGTGGACGAAGTGAATAAAAGGTGTTTTCTTCTCGTCTCTCGTCTTTATTCGTGTTTAGTGGCTTCATTCTTCTAAAAATATATACCTAGGTACATAGTTAATTTGGTTTTAAATCAATACAAAGGGAAATGCATTTTCACTTAATTATTTACATTGTGGGTCAAAAAATAATTTGAAAGGTTTGAATTGTATTTTTCATACCGTGTATGTATCGTCTGCTTCTTCACTGTCATTACCGGTCATTATTATTGCACAATGCACAACAACGAGCTGCGTCAATAGTGTTTATTTTTATGATGGTTACGTACA
>JAHZMV010004825.1:0-18135 GCA_027743765.1 Coecobrya sp. COE2 | reverse complement strand
AATAGATTTCGAGAACAAGATTACTTGTCAATATTCTATTTCCATCATTAATTCCAATTTTGTGAAAATTATGCTCGGCCAACGGCAACAAATGTAAAGGTTGACAAGCTAATGGAAAAATTGAAGAAAATTGGCTTTCATAGGCATGCCAAAGCAAAAAGCTACCCAAATTTCTACTATCAAATTTGTTTTTTTGTCACTGGAAATACAACACAATACAATATGTATGTAACACATAATGATTTAGGGCATGTTCATTTCTTACCTGCAGATCTCGTTTTGGCTGATTTAAGCAACGCGTTGGCCGCACTGCTCCCAAACAATGATCCTCCATGATGATGATTGCCCATGATTGCAGAAGTTGGCGGTTGATTCGCCGGTGGTGGTGACTTGGCGTTGTTGGGTGATCCACCAGAACTCACCAGAGGCTGCTGCACCAAACTGCTAATATTAGCAAAGTTTAATGGTTGGTGGTGGTGATTCAGTTGGGGTTGATTGAGTTGATGACTGAGACTAAGAGTAGGACTTGAGCTGGAAGGGTTGCTGTGATGATGCTGCATCATTTGAGTGGGATTTGGGGTTGAAGATGCTGATGAAGAGGCATTATTGTTGCTACTGTTAATATTATTATTGCTCGTTACAGATGAACTATTTTCATTTCCTGTAATGTTGACATTGCCACTTCCATTGCTGCAATTGATCCCGTTGACAAGCCCAGCAGTTGGACCAGAAGTACCACCATTTCCTCCAACAGAATTTTGATTAGCTGCAGCAGCCGCTGCTGCCGCAGCGGACACGACAGATTCCTGCATGGCAGCCAAAAATCTTGCCATATTCTCTGGTAACATCATCTAAAACAAAAAAAGAAAAAACAATAGATTCATGAAATAAAATTAATTTTTTTCTCCAAAACCATGAAATAAGTTCTTCATTTGAATTGGCATCATCAGTTGAAACACATTCTTCCTTTTTTATTATTCCTTAATTATCATTGTCGATGAAGAATTCAAATTACCGGATAATGACATAAACAACAAGAGAAACAAAAAAACATGTTTGCTCTAGTATTTCACTCATTTCACCATCAAAAAAATAATGTGATCTTATATATAGTGCATTATACAACGATGCATATCTGTACACTTTAAGCAGTAGTGTTCATAATGAGGATGATGTGATTTGATGTGAATGAGACGAATCTGTGTTCATTTTCCATTTCATTATCCATTTCCTCTCTCCTTCATAGTCAATTTAAAAGAAATAAAAGCAGACAGAAAAAAATTGTGTTAAAATTCTGCAGCAAACTGGAATATGGTAATACAACGATCCTCTGATGGTAATGGTTTTTGTGACTTCTTGTCTCTAAATTGTGACTAGGAGAGTGTCTAAAGTAAAAGTTAAAACGGGATTAGATGTTTTATTGTTGTGTTTTAGTATGTACCTATGTATATAAATAAAAAACTGCTAGAGATCTCCCTATCTACTTCAGACGTTTATTATGTATGCATCATCCTACTACTCCACATAGCAAATGAGGAAGGAACTATACCGCTCGATTACCAGATTCATTTACTTCCCCTCTTCAATCTTTAACCGAGTCAGACGGCAGAACTGTTCCCGTACACTTTTTATTTACTTATTATTGAGTACGTGCAGACAGACGGATGGATTGGATGAGCATGTAAGATTATAGATGAAGTGCAGACGAAAGACTACTCATCAGAACAATAACAATAAAAAAATAAAAATACGATTCCTTTCATATACATACGATAAACTGATGAATTGAATGTCAAAGTACAACGCATACGCTTTAGTAAAACTCGTGATGCAAACAGCAGTTCACATCTGTTTCCTTTGATTCGGAATGATATTATTATTATGCGGACATTTTCAAAAGAAATCATGCCTCTCTCATGAAAAAAGTACGAGGCCAGCCCATATTTTCTCATTTCCGTAAGAAACTTAAGATGTTAATAGCGATACTTTAATGTGATTAGTGTAAGAAAATGTGTAGTTTAAAACGCACGTCATGATGATGATGAAGACGAAATGTTTATAATGTACCGCATTTACATGCATTGTGGAGAGAACAACACATTTGTCGTCATTTAATTTCATTTTCCTGTCGCTTTGTTCGAATTCATGCGAAAGTAAAGTAAATCAAAAGAACAAGGAAAGAAGTTTGGAAAGAAAGCAGGAGATTTTTTCAGTCTCTCGTTCATAAAATCTCGAAAGGCACTGAAGGATAAGTTGCGCGTATTATTTTTCCTTGAGAAGAAAAAGTCATTTTCATTCAGCTGCACAAGATTTTTTAATTAAGACACATGATGTCATGAAATATCAGGAATCTCTTCTCATTTGAATTAAGATTCCTCAAATATCATGAAACTACACGCTGTACAAAGAAATCTGCTCCTGTTGTTATTGCTTCTACTTGCGTAAGCTCGCTTTTCGATGACACGAAAACTAAAACAGCAGATGAGCAAGGTAAAGGCTTTAAGCAGGGCATGTTAACACGACTTTACCCTTGTCCTCGACTTATAAGCGATAGGTTCATGCATCGTTTATATATGTTCCGTTGTGGGAAATGAAAATGCTGTGATGGGATGAGACGCTGATGATGTTGATGCTTTGGACCAGAACCTTATGCAACTTTAAACCATTATAGATTATACATAAAAATCTTATTACATTCTTTTTCCTTAAAAAATCTCGCGTGAAGCGGTTGACTCAAAAACATAATGTAGAAGGGATTCTTTCTGCATTCGGTATTGTCATTCGCGTCTTCGTCAACAAACTAAAGATCGCTAGTACTCTAATTGCCCATCACACATTGTATATAACAAACGCAAACAATAAGGTACCTGCATGCAAAACCAAACTTAAAAAAAATATTGAGTCCTACACTAACAATGACCACCCGAAGAGTAGTGTAAAGCGCAAGTTACATATAACTAGACGTTAAACCTATAATGTGCTATGTAGCTACTAGTTTCCAATAATATTCCAATAGATGGGAGGACATAAAGCTGTAAAAATTCTCGTATTTTCCTAATCTATATTTATCTTTACGTGTATCATTTGATGCCGCTTTGTACAAAATACATTTTCTCCCTCACCCTTTTACCGACTTTTGCTCATCGTTAAGAAAAATATTATTCTCATTCCAGAAATGACACATAAAGCTAAAACAGCATTGAAAATGAATACCTATATAATATATTATGTACAAAGCTTCACTAGTTTCAATACCACCAGAAGAAATGTTAAAGTGCAGCTTTGCCAGTTTTGTCAATGGTAAACAGGGAAATCAAGAAAAGAGACATGCCTTTCTCAAGAGTTCGATGCGGGAGCTGTCGCCTTGCATCGTATCTCCGTGACACATTTTTATATGAAATTCTATTCCACTGTTGTTCACAGAAATAATATAATGTCTAGCTCATAATAACTTTCCAATGTTTTTCAAACTACATTTTCTCTCCGAAGATGTTGCCTTTTGTGAAATGAGCTACACAGAAAAATGGGAGTTTGCTCGCTCACTTGTCTCTTTTCTTTTGATAATAATATGATATGTGTGAATATGTTTCTACCTCCACTCCAAAAAAAACTGTATGTATGCCCGCTAAGAAAATGTGATATATGTTCGGGATTTTGAAAGGAATAAAACAAATGCGAAAAAGAAAAATTATCATCCGAGGATCACCGTCAACAAAATCTTAAATAAACAGGAGCAAGTGTATATTTTACACACAAAGTATTTTCCTTTCAAAAAGAAAAAAAAAGATTGAATAAATCCTGATATTAGTATAACATCTTTACGTAAGTCAAAATTAATGAGGGACAACAACAACATCAGCTAAAGTGGTAGTAAATAAACGTAAGAAGAGGAAGGGAGGCACACAAGAAAGAAGAATGGCGAGAAAAAAACTTTTATTTATAATCCTACCAGAAGCATCACCCAAGATGCTGCTGCTGATGACGGTGATGATCATCATGATGTAGCCAATAATGTAGAACATAAGCATGAATTTGCAAGCCACTGAACCAAACAACCTTTGACATTAAATAAAAAAATGTACAAACACAAGCAAGCAGACTAAAGTGAGCTTCTCTGAAACCGAGGGAAAAATGACATCAAATGAAATGTGAACATGAATTTATACTTTGTTACTACTAATATAGCTACCACAGCACAATTTTTTTTTTGCTAAAAAAGACAAGACTCAAAAGTGATAAAGTGAGCGAATATCCACAACTGTTTATTGGTGAGTCAAAGAGTGGAAGGGGAAAAATTATAATTGCATAGCTGAAGCGAACTAGAGTAGTCATATCTGTCTTTTGGGGAGTGGTTGACATTATACAAGATATAATAATAATAGCAGCAATAATAATAATGCACTTGTGCACAAAATGCTGTATCACTGCATCATCCTTGTTGTAGTATAATGGAATAAGAAAATGTGGAAAAGGATGATGATGAGAAAAGTCAGAGAAAAAATGTCGTTGAAAATTTTTTTAAAGCATTTTTTTCTTCTGTAATACCCATATGTGCTCCTGTGTTCGATTCCGTGGAATGGGATACAATATGACAAATGGGTCGTCAGGTGCAAGAGAGTAAGTCGTATATCTCTTGAGGGTCGGTCGCTTCGAGTCAGTTAGCAGGATTTCTGCCGAATAAACTGTATTATGTCGGCTATATATAAATTCTCTCTTTCTCTCCATCTCACTTTTTTTCTTACTTATTTTCCAAATATATGTATGATGGTGATCTCTGATTCAATAGCATTAATGTAAGTGATTTAAAAAATACTTTTGTATTCATTTCAAGGATTTGAGAAAATGCTTCTTCCTTTCAGAAACCCGATGCATGCTATACATTATGTGTATACACACAAACGACAATAATTATTATTATTCCGCCTCCGCATTAAAATTCTACTTTTTGTTAGTAATAATCTGCGCTTCCGCAGCATTTGCCACCAACATTCATTCTTCCTTTTTTGTTTCATCCGTCCTACGACGTCTACATGGCATGCTCTAGTTGAGTTTAAGTTGTGTGTGTATTTTTTTTCCTTATTATTTTGTCGCCTCGTAAAAAAAGAAAGAAAACGACATATACACCGCCGCTGTTACGAGCTTAATTCATTTTTGTGGTGTTTTCATTACTTGACTTTTACAATTATGCATTATCAGTTTGAAACTTGTGAAAGATGAAATGAAGCCATTTGAATTTTTGAAAAGAATAACGTTTTCTTTAAAAATAGAGCGAGAAACAAGATGTAATGAAACAACTGCAAGGAAAGAGTTTAAATGAGCTTGTGTCACATTGCTTATTATTATTATGCCATCTCATTGAAACGTTTATTTTATTGGAACTGACTGAGTGTGCAAAGACAAAAATTGGAGAGAAAAAGTCCTGCGGGAAAAAAGTCTTTGTGCAGTTGAATTATAATGTGAATTCGGTGTGCCTAAACACATATTATATATGCAAACATAATGGAATGATGATAAAAAAAGGCAATATGCAATGTTGTTCGGAATAAAACCACACGACAGAAAACAAATGAAAGAGACTAATTGTCCCTTTTCTGCACTCCTGTTTTTCAACATTGAGTTGAGGAGAGCAAGAAATAGGATTTTCATTTGTGAGCTACACAAACACACATGTTATAAATATAACGACTTTTATTCACAAAAATGTGAGTAATGTGCATTTCAGAAAAAATTGTCATAGGTTGGCCCTCAAAAGAACAGAGCTCAGCAGCAGCAGTAGATCTGCTTGGGGAGAATGAAAGCCACAGGAGACGACGAGTCAATTTATAATCAGCACAGATTATAATCATTCAAAGAGAAAGAAAATTAAGAGAAAAAAGCTGCTTTGTGTGTTGTACAAAAACCAGAGATGGTTTATAACATGTATCCACATGCCTATTAAGTAGTACACTTTCTATACTGTATCCACATTATCACACATGAATCCCTGTGTACCTATATAAGAGGCGAGGAATAAAAAACAGCAGACTGTAACTCATCTCGCATTTTTAGAAAAGAAGATTAGCTGGATTTAAATAAAAAACGAGATGGAAACTTCGTTCTCTCTCTCTCTCTCCCTCGCCTGCTCACTCGTAGAGGATCTGCAATGTGTCGTGGGTAAAAAATGGCTATGGATCTACACTAATCAGTGGTATTTTTCAAAACATGTCTCCCGTCCTCAAACTTATCACCATTTCATGATACTCGTGTTATTGTTGCTAGTTTATGTAGTTTCGCTTTTGATTTCTCCGAGTACTCTTCGTCATCATTTCTAGCCCTTCTTAGCATGTGCTCATTTTACATACTGTTATGTAACGAAACAACATCATACCATCATCACATACAGAACTCACCAAAACGTATATTTTTGTACATTAAAAATAATGATTACTTGTGTAAAAAAATAGTCCATCAAACACGGTACACCAAACAATAGTTCATTTTTCCGACTGCTTGGTGAACATAAAAAATTAGGAATTTTCTCTTTTGACTCCGACTGACTGACTGCATTGCACATTGATTGTACTTCATTGCGTATAAAAAGACATGAAAATAAAGTTTAATATTTTTATCTTTTTCCACTAGTCTCGATCACATCAAATGTCCAGCTGCGCATACGCGTTCACGGAACAATTGAAGAAGACGAGAAAAATTGTAATCTTTGATTATGATTATTATTATAGGACCATATATACACACTTTTGTTCCGTAAATAACTAACGAGCCTCCCTGAATTTAAACTTTTTACATGTTATACAAGTTTCATTGTTGCTTTCGATGGAGGTGCTTTCTGCTGCTTTTTATAGAGGCATATTGGATTCAATTCGTTTGTACATTTTGTTGTTTTTTCTCTTCCTCGTGCATCATTCTCACAATCATAAATATAACACGTTATGAAGTAATATAAAAAATACCTAGTATACAAGATATGATGCGTGAGCTGCGTTTTTGTCCTCTGCCTCCGTGTAATATACAAGTAATAAAATGCATGTGTGCCATTAAAGTTAACACACACGAGGCTCCCCTTCCTCACCGTGATAAAAACAATAAGAGTAGAAGCGGCTTCAGCATTACATGCAATCATCCTCATCATCATCATGATCCACACACACAACCACCGCACCGTCAACCTCCTCGTTAAGTATGTGATTGTTATTTCAAGCTTCTTTTTCCAGTATTATTACAACTACAACCACCACTTGTGTTTCGCTATGCGATTATGACTTTGTAGTATTATTATTTTTATTAGTCTAAATGCTGGCTGTAGAGGGAGAAGAAGATGGTGTGACCATTTTGGGGGAACCTACTACAATGTGTAGAGTAACCCATCCCATCTATCTTTTTTGAAGGTGTTGATGATTTCTTTAAGACGATGAGCTTGAAATTAGCAAGAAGACAAGCTAACACTGGAATCATGAAGTTTATAGAGTAATAATTGTGTTTATTTTAGAAAGTTTAAAAAATTAATTTATTGTGAGACCCCAATTAAGAAGAAGGTATATAGAAATATATAGGTAATATATTCATTACAACTGCAATGTCTCGTAAAGATCCAAATGATAACGCATGTCATCAACCTTGAATTTTAATGACTTTTCGGAATTGTTAATTTACATATAATAGAATAGCGTATTTTTACTGAAAACCATCCTTGAGTTTGAAACTCTTATGTAATATAAAGTGTACGCTTAGTTTTTTCTTACATCTTAGCATTTTAAACAATGCATTGCATATCGAAACAATCGATCAGTGTTCTTGCTAATTTTATTTTAATTACAATCAGTCAATCATCAATCATAAATGACTGGAAGACGAAAGAAATAACTGCTAGAAATATATTATTTTTCTTACCTTTCCATGTTGTCCGCCTGATGTAGCACCCTCCAGCTGCTGTCGATGAAGACTACTCAACATTTCACTAGATGTGGGCATTTTTCCACCTGCTGGGAAACCAAAATAGCAACAATAATTAATTTTACCGGATTGTGATTACATGCATAATTCTTTTTCTGATTACATTAAATTATATTACAAGCATTTCCAGCCAGAGCTTCTATAAGCAAGAACAATGCATAAATCAAACATTTAAAGCCAAGCGACAACAAATGCATAAATGTGTACAGTATACAAGGTTAAAATAGGTAAGTACATTGGTAGAAACGATTTTAAGGAAAATCCATACAGTGCTTTCTCCTCGAGGCACAAGACTAATCTACCATTTCGTATTACACTTTGTTTTAGTAAAGAAAGTAGAAAAAGTGGAAAAGGCTAATTTGCAACAATCTTCCAAAAACGTGATGACTTGATAGCGGGCGAGCAAAGTGGCAAAACGCCCACAAAACAGCGGCACTTCATGAGTTAATGGCCAGTTGCCACACATTCTCACACACTTGGAAAACGTATTCATTACTTTGTATGAGTTATGCAACAAGTCAGAGCATATATACCACATGCAAACCTGATAAAGAGCATATTATGGTGTACAGTGTAAAAGGTTTCGTTTGGTAAACCTGTTCGTTTTGTTAGTTCAGTCGTGCGTTTCCTTCTTGTACTTTACCATTCATGTTCATTTTTTTCTTGTCTGTTTTTTTCTTACTCTACGGCAATTTAACAATGTTTGTGAGAAAAAAAAGTTCTCGCATTCAAGGAAACTGCTCTTACAAGACGAATAAAAGGGCAAAAAACCAGATTCGGCACGCTTACAAATTATATACTGTAAGCACGACTGCATTACCAGTAAATTGGAAAATTGAAGTAAACCAAGCAAAACCCACATAAAGTGGAAGAAAAACACGCAGTCTGACTGGCTGTCTTGTTGTGTTTTCTTACGTGATTTTTACTGCTTACGCCGCCTTGTCACTTCTCATCATCCTCAATGTTGAAAACCACAATTTTTCCTGAAAAGTGTGTGGTGTGCCATCACATTACAATTTTTTGCAGTGATGGAGGTGGTGAATGAATGTTGATGTAACTTTGTGAGCTTCGCTGTCTGAGTGTATGCGTTGAGAATGCTATATGCCTCCTTCGCTGCTCGTTTTCAAACTGACAAATTGCTCCGAGCAAAAAACTATTTGGACAGCAATAAGCTACCGGCTTTTCGTTTAAAAAAATCTGATAACTTTTTAGGAAAAAAAGTCGTCATGTATCATTATTATTGTGGTATGCAAAACCGTTCTTTACCCACCACTGTCATATTCCTTATCCGAAGAGCCCATGAGAAATTGGCAAAAAGTTCAGAAAAAATGTGAAAATACGACAGTAAATGCTACTGCTGTTGTATTCTTTATCCTTATTCTCTATCATTATTGTCACAAGCATAGCATAAGAATGTTCAGCAAATGAAGTACGCATTAAATTTTATAGGCATTCTTCTCGGTCATTCCTTCATGGCGTTTTTCTGTTATTTTCCATTTTTGGTTAAGATCATGGTGAGATTCTTTGTGCATAATATTGGATAGGAAGGGAAAAGGATGAAAGATTTTTGTCACATCATTTGCTTTCCGTTCAAAATTGCATAAGAATAATACACCCCCATGCCGCTTTTCCTGAGTAATTTTCTTTCATTAACTCTCCATCAAAGGTAGAAAATTATGAGAAAAATCCCGAAAAAAACGCTAAGCTATGCACAAGAACATAATAAAGTAAAAGACAGTAGCAAGCAATCAAGTGCATGAACGTTACTACTGCATGATTATCTGAATAGGCAGAAGTTTGAATCCCCACGGGCTCAATGCCCAATTTTAGAAAAATGCAGCTACGTAAAAGGAAGAAAAAGATTGGATTCTCGGATTTTAATACTAATATTTTGGGTATATGGGATTAAGGTAATAATGAAATTTCAGAGTAAGATGAAGTTGTGGCTGCAGATGAAAAGTATATAAGATGCAGGAAACGAAAATTACATCTACTCTTTTTTGACAGTTGCATTTATTTTGAATGTCATTATTATTATCGTTATTATCATTATTTTTCAAAAATTAAATATAAAAGTGCACAAAGCTCTACTGTTTGTACCTTTTTCTGATGCGTATACCAATGTATGTAATAATTTGCAAAAAAATGTGTACATCATCAGATAAATTTTTTGTTCAACTGTGTAGATTTCTAAACATATTTTACAGTAACATTTCCAACCTATATTAAATTTAAAGTGTACATTGTGGTAGTACAGACGAAACAAATGCATCAAGTTTAAAAGTAGTCATTTTCTCTTGAAAAAGACATGTAACGATGAACCCCTGCGAAGACAAAACAATGTGTGTACTTTTTAAACCACATGAAACCTAATCGTACCAAAATCATAGCCTACAAATTTGTACTTTGAGAACTATTTCCTATTCGTTATTTGCAGACATATGTATTGTTTTAAGCAAAATGACCTCTTGCTCCATTTCGTGATGTACTTATTGGTAAACTTGTAAAACAAAGTGGAAAATTGCTAAATTTTTATTTTATGAGTTTTGTACTTTACGAATTTTTCTCAAGAAGACTTTTAACCCTTTTCTTTATTCTGAATCAGTATGTATGTGTATTTATGCTTGGTTTACTAAATACTTAATTTGCATAGAAATAGTTCAGTCACTCATTTAATGTCTGACACTGAGAGGAACGCAGGCAAAGGAGAAAATGTTATCGATATTCGAAACACAGTGAGTTTGTGAATTAATGCAGAATACTTAAATATTACACGCTTTTTCTAAAATATTTTGAGTGAATCCTAAGCAGCTGCAATCCTCTCAGCGCTATATAATAATGAGTGTAAACACATCGATGGCCTCCATCGATGCCGAGATGGAACTTTCGGTAAATAATTTTCATGTAGATTTCATCTAATAATCTGAAAAAAGAACCAGCGCTTTGCACAAAGCACATACATATATGCAGCTTTCCTCAATATTTATGGAAATAGAAAAAGCTCAACCACTTGAAACTAATCGTTTCCTTTGGCTTTTTGTATACTTGATAGGAAAACGGCGATTTTGAGGTAATTTTCAAAAGTCAATCCATTATTCATGATTTTTATATAGCTTTAAGGTTCAATCATGTAGTAATTCAATTAGCATTTTTCATATGTGCGATCACCACTATCGTCATCATCATAATATTTATTGCTGTGTATGTACTACGTAGTCATTCTTCATCTTTTCTTACTCTTCTCGCTCATCTTATACTCATATTTATTTCAATTTTCTCATGTTTCAAACTATCTCATTGAATGAACTTTTTAATGGACTAGCACAAGCACATGAAAAAGAAATATCTGATATGCATAATGATCTTCATGAATGAGGAAAAACTAGCCAGACATTATCATGCGTTTAGTTATTTTTCTCGAAAATATTTTTTCTGTGTGTGGTATGCTCAGTTGCCCCATGAAAGACCTCATTGTCAGTCAACAACAAAAATCAATATTCGATTTAAAAATTGACGAACGATGAACGAAAAAAGGATGGTAAAGACGAGAGACGAGGTAAAAAGAATGAAGAATGGATGGGCTGAAACATGATTTTCTTTTAAGACAGGTAAGATGAACACATACCTGTACATTCCTAATACATTGTGCATACCAAGACTGATGATCACGATGACTTGTACGCGACGAGATAGTCAATGCTGTAATTTAAACACGCTCGTCACACGCTGATCAAGGTGATCAGTAAACAAGTCACATTTATTGCGCTCAAAATGATGATGATATTATTTGTTGATACAAGATAGGTATTTTACAAACTAAAATATACCTACATTAAAATACCACCTTGCTACTTCATTCGCATATTACGTATAAAAATGTACAAGTTTACATCAGTAAAGGAACTGTTACTTCGTCAGCATATTACATGCATTGACTGGCTTTCTATTTTTCCCCATTGCGTATAAATATTCAATTTTCAATTCACTTCCCCCTTGGTCTTCTTCTTTATCTAAAATCTTCAGAAATATTGGATCGCCCTTGCCACCTTCCTTTTTCCCTGAAGTAAAAATATATTGTAACCGTAAGCTTAGATATTGCATCGTTATACGTATATTATTTTTATCATCCCTGACTTGAACTCAAGGAGTATAGTAACAATAACGAAACCAACATCATCGTCATTTGTCTTGGCAAAGTATAATGTTATAGTGGAGCGAACAGCTCTGATTTGATAAATTTGATTCGATTGGGCTTGGAAAAACGATTATTTAAGAAACAGCCTTGTTCCCCGTAAAACATGGACATGTCTTCTGTATACTACAAATATGTACATGCATACAAGCATCAATAACAAAGCAACAACAACTGCTTCAACGACTGCTTCATCGAAAACCGAGGATTCAGGTGTAATGCCTAAATTTATTTGTGCGTCTATACAGCAACATGGATGAATATAGAAGAGAACGCTCAGCAGGCGGTTTGAATGATTCTCATTGTCCGAAACGACGACAACGTTTGTGATGATGATTACTTGAGATTTTTGTATGTGCATATTATTTTGATTGAAATCCTGCGTGCATAAGAGGATGATATTTTGATAACTGAACTTAATAAGCAGAAAGAGCACATTGATTGGAGTTCATATGCTATACTATTTTTATTTTTGGGATGAGAAGAAAAATGGACATTTTCTCCTTGTCAATCCCAGATCATCATCACATCATCGAAGTCCAAATCGAAATCACCTTCTTAAATGCTATTAAGTGTACTCTATACTCCTTTAAGTATGAAAATATGCAATAATATAAATTGGGAGTGAAGCAGTACTATTTTGCGCATTATGGCAAAAAGGGGTGGTGATGCCATTCAAACCAAATGTAGTGGAAAGTAACTTTAAAGCTGCATTCCTACATGACACATTCTAAAAATTACTACAATGAAAAAATGAAAAGTTAAGTAGAGTCTGAAAGAAGTATCATTTGCAAAAGAAGGTTGGATATTGTCGGCTTAAAGTTGAAGGTAGTAGTATAAGCAGTGGCAAAAAAATGAACCGATCGCAAAATGATTTTATGATAATATGCCGTCAACCATTGAGGACGAATGTAAAATGAAGAACCAATAAAAGATGAAAAGACACCTGCACATTTGTATGCGATTTGTGTACTCCATTGCATGTTTTAATGTGCATTATTTTTCATTCGATTTGGATTCGATTTTTCATCAATAGAGAAATGGATGTGTACTTGTTGCTTTTCATTGTACGGTATGGTGCAGGCTATTATTCTTCCATTCTTAAGTCATTTATTTTTACAAGCGTAGGAAGCGTAATATTTTTACAAGAATTCTTTTGCGTAGGTATTTACATATGTACATACCATATATACCATTTTATATTAGATTTGATATTCTTTGGTGAAAAAATTACCAGAAAAATAGAGAGAAAAGAAGAATCGGCAAATCATTCTTCAACAATATGATGATGAAATGAAGCAAATTTGAGTTGGCATGATGGCAGTTAAAGGAAGGATATGATTTTAGGAATTGGATGCCATTTCATGATGTTGTTCATACGACGTACTATCATCATTACCAAACTATCAACGATCACTAACAATAGTAGATAAATTTAGTGAAGTATGAATCTTTGAAATGTCATTGTGCCTGTCAATTTCCCATTTGACTTTTTTCCAATCGTTACTTGTTATACGCTGCCAGCGTTCCATCCCTTTTTTGCATGATTTCACATAATACGGGAGATATACTACTGATAGAATTATTACAGTAAGAAATTCAAGAAATAAAAAATAATCAATCTGAGTTTCCCCATCGTCATCATCTCATTTGATGCTTTGTTGAACAAACGGACATGCACATTGAAAAGATATGGCCATCAACCAACCAACCAACTGCAGGATCAATCGTGGTACTTCACCGCAGCAGATCAATGATCATTATTGAATTTTTATTATTTTTTATTGGCAACAAAAGAGAACAAGATGTTTTACAAGATTTTTTCTTCCAAAATTGATTCTTTCTTATGAATTACTAGCTTGCATTGATTCAGATTGGATTACATATTGACTTAATTGAGTTCTCTTTTTTTTCTTATAAATAGGTACACATGCTCAATTTTTCACCGTAACGGAGACAGATACGAATAATATGGGAAAGAAAATAAATGAGTTGCATTCTGGTAGATCCTGCTGCTGTTACGGCTGAATGGCTGCTGAAATATGATCACGTAACTAACGTTGACGATGGCGATGATGATGAGAAGCTGACGATGATGATCGTTTCTATTGGTCATTGAACCTACTTAAGAAACCTAAGTATTTCGCTTGTAATATTGTAGATATGAGTGTTAAACCAACCAATACCATTGAATTAGGTATCATCCTCAGCAAATGTCCGAGAACAGTGCTGTACTTTGTAAATGTTCAAATAAATAATTGTATGTATTCCATGGAATTTGCAATAAGCAAAAAATAAAGACTGGTGAATGCCATTAAATGGCAAAAATCCGTAAAATATGTCTGTCTACTAGAGACAGTGAGTATGGATTTCTGTGGCCGCTTTTTTGTATTACGATGAGCTTCTAATGATGATACAACAACAGCGAAAATGTTTGGCTCTCTTTTTATCAAAATCCTTATAATGTAGTTTATGTTCAAGTTTTTTATTTTACTTTGCATTCAATTTCTTTTTTTGGTCTGGTTTCAGATTTTCTCTACTTGAAATAATAAAAAATAGTTAAAATATGTGCACGTAAAAAACGAGGTATGCATGTCTGTGAAAAGGAGAATATTTTGACAGTAAATTCATATCTATACCGCACAGTGCAACCACTCTACTACTATTTTTACGAGCTACTTGTTCCAATATATCAATCTGTGTGCATGTCGTGTGTATAGACATACGTGCCTGTTGGCTAGCAAGACGAAGCCGAACGTCTTAATTATCGATGAATGCATATCTACAAGAACGAATAACAAACAAGCCCAAAAGAGAGGAGGGATGATTAGTAATGATGAATCATTTATTATTTGCGTATTAAAAACTGAAACAATTTACGTTTCGCTTATAATATTTGTTTTGCATGCAATCTCACTCAACTGCTTAGATCAAACCGTTTAGAGAAGCAATAGCCACACCGATAGATAATTTAATATACAAAATTGTGAAAAGCACATTGCAAACATTATCATCTCATACGAAAAGAAGCCAGCAGTGCCTTTTATGACTTTTTGCTCTCAATTCATTATCCTGCTCAACAACAGTTTAAAAAATTAAACAATTTTTTATTATTATTCTTTCCATTTTAACAAGGATACTAATAGTATATAATCATATAATATTACTGTGATAATGCAAAGTTGCGAATCAAGTTGGTTGGAGGGTAATTCAACACCAACAATGTCATTGTCATATTTGTATTCATTTCACGTTTCTCTCTACAACTGCTTCACTTTTGTTTTCTCTGTAAACAGGACGTGATGATTATGATGAACAAGATGAACAAAAAAACAAGATGAAGGCTTCCCCACAAGATCAATAATGTTTGCATTGACTTATTGTGAAAGATGACGATCCACTGATAACAATAAAGCTTTATCAAACTTTTTTGTACAAATGAACAGGGAAGGAAGCAGGAAATCTAATAAGCCCTTTTATGCTTTGCATTCCTCCTTTGCAGAAAAACTGAATGCATTAATGTACGACTTCCCACCTCGCCCCTTTGTCAAACCTATGTTGCCACCATTCGAATCATCCCATTATGTAGGACCATGTAACTAATCGAATTACGTAGTGCTTTTTTGGCTACTTTATCATAATAATGATAAAGACATATAATAATTTTAACTTTGATCTTATTCGAGCAGAAACAATACTAAAAAGTCTGTCAACAGGTTTCATTCATGTCATGTAAAAATCAAACGAGTAGTTTATTAACTAGAAGTTGTAAAAGGGAAAGAAGATTGGTTTGATAATGTTGATTTTCATAATTTTATTAAGCACACTGAATAGTATTTTATCGTTGTTAATCACAGATTGTCGCCTTTCAAGGAAAAATTGTTTACTTTCTAAATGTGTTAACTTTAACAGAAAAAATACATAGTGTGTTTTAGTGAATAGGAAAGAAATTCGAGACGAAATCAGATAAGTCATTATTACTGTATCTGTCAAGATGGCTCGTTTGTAGTACAACATTGGTCGTGGCTTGTTTCCTTTATATGCCATGCGTTATGAAACACTCTTTGATGCTTGGTTTTGTGCTCCGTCTTTTTTCTCTAGTACAAAGATCACGTTTTCGGATTTCGGGGCGATTAGTCTCAACTTGTTTCTGTGACTTTGGGATTTTCAATGGATGCTGTCTCTCACTTTTCTGTATAATTTATAAAGGACTTGCCTCAAAATAGTTTCATCTGTGAATGTACATTTTTTGCTTCTTAAAAGAATTATTATTGTTATTGTGTAAGGCAAACCGAAACAAACAGTTTTGAAGAGAAGGGGAATAAGGAAACGGTGCATGCATGGTTTATGGCAAAGAAGTAGAGAGAAAAGCTTGTCAAGTTGAGGTAAAGGGTTAAAAAAGGATTTTACAACATTTATCCATTGAACGTCATAAACCGCATTATTGTAAGAGCGTCATGGGAAATGAAATGAATAGCGTGTATGTGTATACACCGAAAGTTGGAAAAGAAGTTGGAAAAAAATAGTTTCCCATAAAATAGAACTAACCCTGTTTGACCTTGTGCTTGGCTAATGCTGTGTGATGCTGTTTTGGGGAATGTAGATAATCTGATGGTAGAAAGCCCGTTAGGATGAAATATGTTTAAATGCAATACTATTTTTTAATCTGTTTCTGTTGCTCATTCTTTTCACATCTTTTGTATGTAAATCAGTCATAAAACCAAACTTTATTTCCAAGTTTTCTGTACGCTTTATACAAACTCACCATTCTCCTTTGTAAGAACGACATTTCGAGTCAATTGAGAAAATTAAGTGCAAATAGCGAAATAAAATACTTCAATATTTAAGACAATTATTTGGATAACATTGCCAATATGAAATAAAATCTTGAAAAATAAAGTTTATTACTTTTCGTAGAATCGTTTAGAACCTCATAAAAATCATTAGATTTCTCAAATTGTGGTCTGCCTTTGATAACATGTTTATACCCAACCAGCTCTTTACCTTTCAATGTAATATCTAGTATCTCCAGATAAAAAAATTTCTCCACCCACTTTATTGCCACAATCCACATATCATAGAAAACCCGTTTTATCATAAATCATTACATTTTTGCTTATTATTACGATTACAACAACACTTGCCCGTTTTTGCTCTTCTTACTCAAGTACAGAGACAATCTCTGAACGAAAACTACATTTTTGCACAGTAAAATAATCAAAATATTTATATACCCGCATAATATTGTAATATTGAATATAGCCACACATTATTATTATTTCACGTATTTAAATTTATCACGCCACTTATTTTGATCTGCTTATTGCATTCACACACAAAGCGTACATACTTTTTGGGTTGTCGATGATGAAGAAATGAAGTTAAAAGAAGTACCACCGGATTTCTTCAAATGATTTGCGATGCAAGCAACAGCAGATGATACAATCGCCATCATTATACAAAGTAAATGAATGCATAACACTATATTATTATTATTACATCATGTTATATGTGCTTACATAAACTGTCTATATGTCTTGTTGTTAGTGGATAGAAGTGTACACAGTAAATAATTTTTTGGTAATCTTAAGTGCATGTCTTCGACTTTTATTACTTTGAGAGAACATGAGTTTTCCCACATTTTCACTCCTTTTTGCTCACCAAATTACCAGCAGACAAGCCCCCTCTTTCTTGATGTACACAAATACACGCATTGCATTACTCACTTCTTGAGAAAATTTTGAGTGTGTAAAATAGTAAAAAAAGAGAGAAGTGCATATGGAGATCTTTATTGGAGCATTTTCTTGTAAAGTTGTGGTGTGTGGATTGAGCGGAGAAGGAGAGAGAGAAAAAAGTTGATAAGATAAGAAAAATGAATTGGTGTAAGTTTGTTGTGTACGCACACAGGCAATTTAGGTATACATTCATACTTTACAAACGAAACCATGCGTCTCTTGTTAGTTTTTACAAGATGCATTACGTGATTTGGAAAT
>JAHZMV010004824.1:0-23490 GCA_027743765.1 Coecobrya sp. COE2 | reverse complement strand
TATTTTTACCCTTTTTCACACAGCTTCAAGAGTCGACTTGGTGGAACGAAGATTTTTTCTATGTGAGAGCTTTGGATAATTCTCTTTTTACAAGTATTTAAATTGGAACGATTCGTGTATTTCCTGAAGAGATAACGCTAATTGAATTTGTGTCATTATTCATTGAACCAACTACGTATGTCGAGCAGGCCAAAAACAATTTAATTCTGGTGAAGGAGGTCAATAGTAATTTATTTCCGGAGAGATGTATTAACTGATTTCTTGAATAAATACGTAGAAACCTCACTGTCATGAGAAGTAGCGAGCATGCTCAACTTTTAGCATTTTGCATTTACATTATGGCTTCTTGAGATGCTATTTTTAAAGCTTGTTTAAATGTCAAGTTGCTTTTGTAATGGGTTTAATTTCATTTCGGCTCAAATCCGCAGGCATACAAGGAAAAAGTCATCCCTTGTTAATGTTCATTTCACTTTTAGAATTTGGACGACTACACCTATCGAATATTTGTGCTTAAATGTGTTTAACTACATAGAATAGTATAATTAAATAAAACTGGCGAGTGCCAAACAAATATATTCTCTCTTTTACTAATTTACTTATCCTTAAAAAAGTTTATTCCTTTAAAAAATAGAAGGAAGGAGGATTGAAAGAAACCTTTGTTTAATTTTGAAGCTGTGCTGAACTCGGTTCACCGAAAATTTAACCTTACGAAAAAATATATAACGCTAGCAATACAATATATAATATTCAACAAAAACAGTTAAACCGCCGGTTAATTTATTATTTGCAATTAGTATATTTAATTATCACCATCCTAATAGAAGAAAATTAAAAAATAGTAGCAGTAGCAATCCATTGTGCAATTAAATAATTTCAGAATAATTTAAAATAATAAGAACGTTGCTGCGATATTATACAGTTACATTAAATATCTGGTAAAACTAATCCTCACATTTCCATTTGTCGCTCGATCACTACGTGTCCTTAGCAACGTATTTATAAGTTGACATTTCACTCCTATTCAGTTTTAGTGGTTCTCCCTATTTTGTACATTCAATTTAAATCGTTTTAATTTACAATTAAATAAGATATATATTAAGATCAAATAATGGTATATTTTTTTTAAATTTTGAATCCAACCTCACACACCGTATATTTAGTTGTATGCTAAGGTGTACTATATATGACAGACCTCTAATATTCTGATATACTGAGTGCTTCAATGGAATCGGTTATATCGATAAAATAATTTCTGGTACAAACGGTCTATCCTCATCTTTCTATCATCAGTGGTACAAACTGTTGCTTTCAAATATTAGCATTTATGTAGATTATCCTCATAACTATTACAGTAGTACCAATTTATTCTTTCAGAATATTTTAGGTAAAGAGCAAGATAATATTTTAGATCCGTAAAATAATATATTTGAAGCTTTTCAATCCAAAAAAAAATAATTTTCACTGGTTATTCTAAAATGAACAAAGTATCCCGATTTTTTTTTAAATTTCCAGAATCAAATAGAAACTTTAAAACGTTTGTATAATATAGAAAAACGTCAGCAATATTACTGTCAGCATCTCGACTGAATGTCAACGGTATCCGTTGAAAGGGATAACCATGGCTTCAGTGATCAAGAAAATCAATAAAGATTAACTTAACTAAAAAGTTTAATGCTTTAAATTAAATAAAAATGCTACCAAAAGTATTCTACAAGCTTATTGGACTACGTGTTCAATCCATGCAACTTGGCTTGTTTAACTATTATCTTTGGGATAACGGGAGGGAAAACTTGGTGCCTGCCAAAGAATGGCCGTTTCAGGGCATGTAAGCTCAATGTCGCATTTAAGAAAACACAAGTTGAAACAACATATTTTTCCTTTATAACTTGGAATAACATTCAAAAAATATTATAGGTGGTTCGGTCTCTATCTAATACGCGTAAGCTTTGTTCTTGCCCAATTGGTTAATCTCTATCTAAAAACAAGTGTAGAGGAAATACTGGAAGAAGACGCAACCAATACTGGCAAAGGCATCATGGATTTGAGGGCGTTTGCAACAAACATGATAGCATGTGGAGAAATCCTTTTGCTAATCACTTTATGCTTTCTTAATCTCATATTCCTAAGGCGAAAACACGTCTTCAGATATCTGTTCAACGAGCTGCTGGACTATAACAAAAAGCTTTCTGGTATTAGCAGGTTTTATAAAGTGTAAAAAATATTTCGAAAAATTTTAATACCGATTGTCTACAAATTTTCAGTATTAATCGACGAAGGAAAACTGATCCTAACTGATGAGCAACGAAAAATAATCCGGTACACAGGAGATATAATGCTTGTTTCTTTCGTGATGGGCATTCTTTTGCCATTTGGAGTAGTACTCGCTCTCACCACAGAAATTGAACCAACAAACGAGCTGATACGTGAATGGCTTGAGATTGAATTTGGACTGACGCTTGAATGCATGCCAATGATTCTGGCAATACTTGTCGGGTGCTATGACATAAGTTCAATCGTTAACTTAATGACAACAATAATCAGTCTGTACTATATGACGGCTACAATTTGTACCAAGGCATTCACACCAGAGGACATGGAAAGCTCTTCAATTTTGGGTCCTGGTCGATGCAATTTGGTAACCGAAGGATTTGGAACAATTTCAGATGAAGAGGTAATCCACCTGTACAGAACACAGCAGATTCTAAACTGTCTGCTAGGTTCATTTTTCAGAAGTGTTTTAGTTGCATTCCATCATGTGGGCATACTTGCAGCATTTGTTGCTCTGCTGGTATTCATGATACGATACCAGCCCGTTATGTCAGAATATGGACCGGTTGCATATTTTGACAGTCTTCTCGTGTATGTCTGTACCCTTGCTTGTGATCTACAATCAATCAAAAATGGCAGGTGCTGTCGTGGGTATATCAGAGGATTTCCGGTTTTCTGGAACTAAACTCATCCCCAGACGTTATATGTTTCGCAAATTTTGCGAAAGCTGTACGACATTCTACATTGAGGTGACATATCCATTCTATTGCGTTCATAAGGGAACATTTAGAATGTGGTGTGAACAGGTTCAGAACTATTCGATGCAATTACTATTATGGTAAGGTTTGCTAACAAATATCGGCGCACAAATACTTCATATCGTATACTCAACATTATTCGTTACGATTTCGGACGAATTTTTGGTATAGCCAAAAAATAGGGGCTAAACTCACTTTATTGATGCCATGTGGTTATGTTCAAGAGTGAGCAAGATCATTCATTGTTTAGCTTTTTGTTCGTTTATTATTACTACTGTATATAGTGTTGAAGTTCACATTACTTTCCTTGCATATTGACCAATGATAATTAATGTATATCATATAATTAAAATATTAAAAATGCTATAAAGGCAGTGGTGAAAATGTATAATCTTAAAGTATTTATATATGAAAGTATATAGTAGATATGCATAATTAAATGAGTTATGTTGGTGCAATGAATTCCAGTTTGGTTTCAATTCATTATATAACAATAGACATAACATTCATAAACCCTCACAAGAATATGCTCACTGTTAATTATACATGTGCATATGTATACTTGAAGTGTATATTGTACATAGTGTGTATGCATATTCTTATATTACTCACATAATTTGACGTACCATTATTTTTTATTAACGAGTGTACTCTAATAATTATAATTCTTAATTCAGTGCAAATCTACTTTTTGTCAACAATCAAGAAATAAATTGGCATGACTAACAAAAAAGCTTATCACGACAATCATAATTAGAAATTTCTAACTCAAACTTCTATGATTATTTTTTTACACCTACAGACTGCTTGATGCATAATAGGATCATCTTTCCCAGGCTGGTGTAAGTGCACATGAGGAAATATTACACAATTTTACAGGGATGATCAGTGATGGTAATGGATATTGTTAAAAGTAATAATGGCATATTGCCAGATGCGAAAGCATCAAACTTGTGTCTTCGCCGTTATTATCTTTATAAACATGAACACAACTACCGTTGGTGTTGACAGACAGGGCTTCATCGTTCCAACTTGCCGACATGGTAAAACAATCTCCAAACCATAATGATGTAAATTTCGTCCCTAAAATACACACTAGGAATTTCGGTAAACAGAAACGGTTTATTAATGAACTGTTGTATAACGTGCTGACTTAATTAAGGAGTCGGGCATGAAAATGCAGTAGACTTCCACAAATAAATGAGAGCGGATATTATAAATAAAGAAATTTATTCGACAATGTCATCAATCCAAATTATAGCAATTCTGTCATCAAATTTTGTCCATCCGTTTGTACTAAGATCCCTAGATATTTGTGGAAAGCTACAAACATTGGTATAAATTGTTTTCTTGGAATAGGATTTTATTCCTCTAACGACATCGTGGAAGACAGATGGTCCATATATTGAATTGATCTGATATATTGATCTTATATTATACTTTTACTCTCCACTAGTTTACAAATAATGCATATTCAATTAATGTGTTGCATATTTAATTAAGAAGTTGCATATTTAATTAAGAAGTTGCATTATGCAAAACTGGTTAATTTGTAGATGCAGAGATTTCGTGATTTCATGAGTACATATTTTTGTGTGATTAATCCACGCTTTCTGGTTCCAATTATAACCTTACTAAATAAACCTGAATACTATTCCAGATCTCCAAATTATTTGTAATTGAACTAAATACGTGTTTAAAGTGATACGATGAAAGAGTGGATGTGTAATGACATTATGACGGGGTTATGGTCAGTATTAATATCGTAACTGAACTTCAATATAAAAATGGATTTTTCCAATCAAATATATAGCTAGTAATTGAATAATATGAATACATTCAGCCATTTGTGTGACCAGTAATGTTACCGGCGTGAAATTATTTTATTTAAGCACTTGATTGAACAAATATATTTTTACCTGTATCTCGAATCTATTTCCTTGATTTGACCAATCATTATGATAATCGGTAAAGTAGATATTTTCTGACTACAGTTATTGCATATTTTTTTAACATATTGCTTAGTTCACCAATAAAATAATACATTGAAATATAACTCGCTCTACTACATTCTTCCGTGGATTTGATATTACCGCCGTACATAATATTGCAAGTTACAGCACCTGCCCGTAAACATTGAAAACAAGTATTTCCTTGTTATGTGGTAACCCATATTCCTTATGTCCTAAAATTGTAAGGATTTTTATTAAAATGTTAATAAGTATACTTGTGTATCAAAAACGTTTTTGCTCAACTTACCGAAGGTTGCAAAGCAAGCCTCACTATGCCCAAAATGTCCGACAAGAATATTACCGTAATATTCCGCCCTACAAACATACGTCAGGTTACCAGAACCAAGGATTCCACCACCTATAGCATTCTCAGGGACATTTCCTCCAACGTATGTCTCCCAACTTGTTGATCCTAATGGGACTTCCAACATTTAAAATTTTAATAGTACATTGGTTATTACTCAAAATTTCTCAAAGTTGCACACTCTTATGCTCTCATAGCTACCTCGAATTCGTTGTATCGAATCTCATCTCCATTGTGCGCAACAGAACAGTATATTTCACGGTCTGCAGCCCACACTTTTCCGGGCTTTGTATATTGACTTGACGGGATATTTCTACAAACATAAATAGTGCGGCCATTTTCGATCCCAGCGGGGTCTGGACGTTTTAAAATTGCTTCACTTGCGGACGTTATAGGTACCCAGCGAATATTTGCATTTTCCATTATGGCGGAAATGTTTCCTATCTATTCATATAAGAAAATATACGAAATAAAATATTCTCTTCAGAGCTTAGACGTAGAGATGACTTTATATGACTAACAAAAGTACAAATAGATTGCAATAAAATTACTTACTATTTTCAGAAATCAACATGCGCGTTTGGCTAGCAACTGGCACTGGCACGCCTGTTGCTGCCAATAGCAACAGTGAGCAAATTGAAAGTTTGAATGAATTCATTATTGCAGTGAAGTACTGTTTCAATGTTTTGTGATGAAAACGATTAGTGTTGCCTCGAGAAGACTGGACGAAACTGATGATGGAGATGGGTTCAAACAAATCAATTTATACTACCGAAAACACCACGGAAATGTAATAAATATTTTAAAAGAATAATGAAGCTGCTTTGTTAGCCAAAAGTTATAATCAGTCAATGTCAACCTATTTTCAATTATTTTAATTTTTACAACCTTGTCACAATTTAAATCATTTACACGTGAGTGGCAATTTGGTGTGTTTAAGTTGTCTGCATAAACGTGTCCTATTAATGTTATCTCCTGTCATTAACATCCGGATATCCATTAGCCGGTTGAAGGAATTACCCCAATTGCCTAGTACTGCAATATACAATATTGTGTACCTACATGCAGTTCACCGATTTATGTTTTCGCATGTTTGTCTCTCCGTCTGTAGGAATGATTCTAGTGAAAAAATCAACCTCTGCATTTCGATCAAATTTGCATAATGGTACATATGTTCGATCAGGCCGAAAACACCATATTTTTTCTAGTCAATTCGGTCGATCACAGTCATATTTAAATTTACGATTTGCACTGTTCTAAATGATGACGTCATAGGCACAGAAATATGTTAATGTTGTTGGCGTAAAATAATCAGCTACATAATTATGTCGAACATACATCAGGTTAATTTAAAATTTTGTACTATCAAGTGAACATGGAAAGTCTTCCATGACAGCGTCATCGGGATTTCAAATCTTCGATCAGGTACATTTCATCTTAGGCAGAACGGTTTTGGTGAAATCATTTATATTTTCGAAATTCCCATCGGACTGTTCAACAGGATGTGTGGTAAAATCAGGAATATTTTATAATTCACGTCAGCATGACCAGTGTGATCTTTTGTTAATGCCAAGCATTGTTCGACATCTCCAACAGCATGGTAACAGGGAACATTGCTAATATTTTTCATGTTCATAACATAAGGAGAAAATGCCACTTGTATTCTGGATGAGTATGATAATGTGTGTAAAAATGTGTGTAAAAATATACAAGTGTAAAAGTTACCAACCATTATTGAGAATCCTTTCGGCATGATTGCTGGCAAACTTTTAGTAAATATGTATCAGAGTTTTTGTTTTAGGCATGATAGTTGTCAAAGTAATTAATTTCGTTGCATGTTTCTTGGTAGGAAAAATAATTATTTTCTACTTGCACGTGTGTGACCCTTTGAATAGTAGCCACTATTCTGGAAACCGGCTAGAACCATAAATTCCTAGACACCATCGCATTGGCAGTCTGATAGTTGCTTTATATGTGAGACACAATAATTAATTATTTACTATCATGCTTCCTCCATGTACTATTGCTTGTTTAATGCATCCACCTATAAATTGCGGAACCCGTATAAGTTAATACATAAATTTGATTGTAATGCAAGATGCATTGTACATTTTCGAAACTTTGACAGAAACAATAACGGGAAAAATAAGCCTATATAATTTATCAAATATGTATGCATTAATCATATATAATTCAGAATCCGGGACATATCATAAAAAATAGCTTGTGTCATACATCTTACATAACTTCCTTGTGAATACTAAACAATTATTTTTATCTCAAAATTCATTGACTCAAGATATGAACACTGCTTGATGCATTTGAAAGTATGTGAGAAGAAATTACATTATCTCACTCAATAAGTTTGGAAGAAACAATTTGATAATCTCGGTAATTGTATCATATCATAATCCTCATCTTATCTGGAGAGTATGGCAATGTCTGTCAAGGTGGTCAATAAGAAACAAAGCAGGAAACAATACGTTTTTTACATTGATACAAAAGTTTAAAAAACGACACCTTTTTAGACATGGGCGATGGCAAAAAAGGTATCGTTAACCCAATTTTGCCAAAAGGTATCTGTACGGGTTGTGCACTTTCTTGTTGACGAATATTTCTGAATTTAAGATGCACAGCCTGTGCATATTTCAGAATTTGAAATGCATATCCTGTGCATACTTTTGAAGTTGCATCTTCAACCGTGATATTGATTAATATTTTATTCAATCTTTCGCAATATAGCATTTTCAGTCAAGAGAAAAATTTCGTATAGCAGGGTAATAGATGGATATTAATTACAGGAGTATGAGTACATGTCGTGAAAGTTAAAAATAATCCAGTGAAGTTAAAATAAGTAGGCATTAATTTATTCTAGAGAGATTTAATAACTGATATCTTGAATATGTAATAATTCCTGTGCTATGAGAGGGAACGAACAGACTCATGTCTAAGCTCTGTATATATATTAGTTCTACTGTAGCTGTGTTTAAGACTTACATTACTTTTCGTCTACCACAAAAGCCCTATACCCATAAAGACTAATGCATGGTTAGGAATGGCACTTATTTTATGCATTAAAAAAGCTACATAAACTACTAGGCGTATATAATCTGATACAAATTCCATTACCCGAACCAGTAGAATATTTCAGAATATTCGCAAATGTCAACTTGGTTTTCCCGATTTAACTTAACTTCGGCTCCACTAAGTCGGCACATAAGAATGAACTTCTACCTTATGAATGTCAGTTTGACTAATGTTTAAATATTAGTAAAGTTTGTTGCCAAGGGAATACTTTCAACACGCATACCTTCTCAGGTTTTTTTCTGCAATATACGTATGCAACCTTCGGCTAACATTCTCATTCGACATTAAGACTTTGGGCGAACACAACTAGTGAACATTAATGCAAAATTTGTAGAACTAAATAAAATTGAAGTATTGAACAATTATACCCACTTGAGCCACTAGTTGACCAAAAATTTAAAAAATTACCGCATGTTCAAGCAGCTAGAATAAAGCATTTGTTGGGTTTCAAGCTGTGCTGAGCACACATCACAGAAAATTTACCTTTTAAAAATTATATAATAAAACATCAGCAATATATATATAATATAATATATAACATTCTACAAAGACAGTTAGATGAGCAACAATTTTATAGCTTTGAATAATTATTATAAATATTCATTTTATCCTATTGGGAAAAGCAAATAGAAGCAATAACACTTCAATAAGTTACTCAATAATTTTACCACGATTTAAAATATAAAACAGCCATCGTGGTAAAAAGTGACAATTGAAAACATAGTTAAGTTTCCCTTTACATTGTAATTTCTCGCTTGACTTATACTTGTCCTTAGCGACCTAAACAGAAGTTGGCATTTCATTTTTTCCTTATTGCGGAGTTAGTAGCCTCTTTCGGCATTTAATTTATTTCACTCTAATATTCAATTTAAAATAGGCCCATAATAGAAAGTCATCGTTAGCGTCAAAGCATCATTTTAATCACATACAAATTGACTTACCGTCGATTCGTACCCATCGCATGTACTTTTAATTGAATCTAGGGAGGAACACGTCTTGTAGCAAGATTCCATCCTGAAATTAGGTACATTATACTTAGCATCAGCCGAATAATTTTAATTAAGAATAGCAAAACCTTTAAATCGTAGATTATAATCCGCATCATATACAACATAGTTATATCCGTCAAAATTCAAGTGAGAGGGGAACTTTAAAACAAGATATATTAATATTAGGCAAAGAAGATTTTGATTTAAAAAATTCGCCTGATCACAACAAGAAATATAGCCATGGTAACTCCACTAACACTCAAGTCGTTCGAAATAACAAACAAATTTTACGGCGCAGTGCTTCAATATCCTTTTATCGTTTATGCAGATCTCAGTAAAAACGAATTCGTTGTCTCCAAAAGTAGAAAAACGCTACCCCTATTCTACGTCTACCTAATGATCCTACTAATAGAGGTTTTCTGCACATGTGATCTAATCTTGGAAACAGTCGTACTTGAAACAGTAAATCTTCCGCTAAAACACGTTGTCGTTCAGTTTGTTCTTCTCTCCGTAAATTGCAATTGCTTAGCATTCATTTTCCTCCTATTGACTAGCGCGGATTTGTGGTTCCTTCAATTTCTAAATTCTTTCTTCAACTACTATCAACATTTGACTAGACGGTTGACACCTGGAAAGCCGAAACGTTTGACTACACTAATAAAACACGGTATGATTATTGTTTAACTTAAAACCAAATAAAATTCAACATTTAAAAAATTAATCGTACTTATCCTTCCAGAACTCAGAAACATTTACAATTGCAACAGTATTGATATAAATGGCCTAATATGTTGTTACATCACTGGAACTGCGATTTTAGCTGGAATATTTTATGCACCATTTTTAGTCTATTCTAATCGGGACCCGTTGGGATGCTTAATCTTGGTCAAATATCCCCACACCAATTCCAGCCCTTTCCTGAAATACCCTCTAATATTTTTACGTCTTGTATTAACTCAATGGTGGAAATTGGAAAATACTAGGACTTATATAACCATTTGTACACCGGCGATCACCGCATGCGTTACTTGTATTAAATCCTTGAAAATTTTGAAATCCATGCCCTTATCAAATAGGACGCTACATTTATACAACCAGCTTCACTGCATCGTCCAAATTGCTTGGGAAATTATTAGCAATCTAGCTGGGGTATTAATGTATTTCGGATTTGTGATATTTGTTTTTGGATATTATATAATTTTATCGGGTTGGTCTTTGTATCCGTTAGGTATTTATACTATGGTTATTGGAATTGTTCTGTGTTGTTCTTTATTCTCGGTAAAGACGCTTCCAGTTCTAGTCAGGTGTAACATAACCAGCTTGGAGATGATTAGAGAATGGAATTTAAAAATTGGTGAGACTAATTATAAGAGTACGTATTGGGGCAAAGTTGTTAGAGCACAGCGCTCTTTTGCTATACGCTACGGGCCTACAAAGTTTGACAAGGACACGGAAGTCAATTATTACTCAAATATAGTGGACTATATTGTAAATGCTTTGCTTTTGTTTTAATGAGTAAGGTTTGGATGATACAAATAATTACGTTAGGCATATATCTATAATTAACGCATACTTGAGGAAATTGTTCTAGGAAATTGGAAAGAAAAGGAAACTGGTTTTTTAAACAATTTTGTTTACATAAAATAAATATTTCATTAGTTTCAGTACAAATTCGTATGGGAATCAGGGGAAAACATTTATTGAAATCGTCCAATAATATTGGTATCACAATCAGTTTAGATTAATTTCTATACATCGTACTTCTCGCACATAACTGAAGTCTCTCTTGTACACGGGAAAAATTTAAGACCGACATCTATCCGTGGGGCGATAAAGTACCACAAACAGGTTTGGTACGGGGGAATGCCCTGACGAGGTTCATTGAATGTAGTTTCATCTGAGTCCGGAAGAAGCTGTTCTCCTGTCGTGTCCCACCTAAACTGACTAGCTAATTGTGCATCCCTACCGGCAGTCCAAGCATCTGAAATTTAAGATATTTTTTTTTACAAAAATGATATTCAGCTTTTTAGATTGTATTCAAATTGTTACTGAGGGACAGGTTGGAAACATCTTACTTAGTGTTAAAGCCCATTTTATCGTGAACATCTCTTAAAGCTGCATCTTGAGCTTTAGACGTTATGGAAGCCAATTTCATTCCCCTTTCCTCACAATAATCTTTTCCGTCAAACCAGTTCTGAAACAAAGTAAAAAATATATATTTGGGTTTAACTTTTAAAAAATATTTCCCTAATTTTTGTACCTACCATCCTGTTTTTGTAGTGGGTAACGTAGTATTCTTTCCCATCGACAGTAGCAATTAAAGTTAAATTATTTTTGACCTCTGGTCTATCCGAATATTTTTGAGCTGCCAGAAAAAAGAACAGAATATTATATCCATATACTATAGTACCATACGATAGTAGTATATTTTTTATTAAAATGTACAATCGCCATACCGTTCGCAAAAGCAACACCAGCAAATAAAATAATTAAAGGAGACATGATTCAAATCAGTTTAAAATTCTAGAATGACAACCAGAAAGCACTTTGCCACAGGAATGGTGAGTGTGGGTTATATAAATTTTTACATTGTATTTTTATACTGTCTGGAACAGGATTATAAGCAAGACCTCGACATTCACACACTCATAGCGTTCATTGCAGCGACATATCTGTTTTCAACTTTTATTTGCCTAACAACCGACATATATTCATGCTAAAACACCTGTTCAAATTATTTGATACTGAGTTTGACACATGAAATCCTGCTGAAGGTAATCATTTTGTTGGAATAACAAGAAAAACTACAACGCCATCCGGAAAGTTTTTAATATATTATAATTTTGCAGCCGGGCAACCACTATCAATTAAATTCTTCTTTTAATTCGCCGTAACTAAAGAGTTTATCCTTTAACTCGTTCTGCGCAGATCTTCTAACATATTCATTCTGTACGCCATTTGTTTCAATTTACTATTCCAGGTCTGTCGGTTCAAGTTGCCTAGCGTCAAATTTGTGGTAAAGCCACCGAACAAAGCAAAAAAAATTCTAATACATAAGAATCATAGAATACAAAGGGAAGTCGTTGACACCGTTCGGTCTCCTGAAGAGCTGGATCAGTCAATCAAGAGCAAGCGAATGCGAAGTGGCGGAGAGTTGCTAGTTGTACTGTGATGTGATGACATAAGTGGCTCAGAAAATAGCTGGATCATCTGGCAGCTGGCATGTCAATCATTTCCAATATATTTGCTTTATGGAGTTAGTCAAGCACTTTTGTACATTTAATTGAATTCGTGCTAGTTTTTCATTTAAATGCCTACATAATAGTTCCTCTACATAATGTTTAAGATCAAATAATCCGTTTAGTGGTATGAAAAATTACCTTAACTGCAGTTCAGAAATCTCATTTGCATTTTTAAACTTTATTTTAACTTTTAAGCATGAAGTAACGCATTTTGGAACATTTGGCTTACAATTTATGCAATTCAAATGGAATTCAGGAAAATAATATCCAGTTTTTTTTGAGCATTATAAAGTTAAAAGGTTCATTTTATCCTTGATAGCTTTCAGAATATGATTGTATTACATGAACCACATATTTCTACAAAGGATAAAAGTTTCTGTCTTACTATATACTATAAAAATTATATAAGTTAATTAATTTCGGGTACACATTCTTTCTGTATAGTTGGGCATTTTGAGTTCCAGTGGAATGAAATAATATCTAAAAGGCTCGACTAATATATTATATATATATATTTTATGTAATTATCTTCCAGAATTTTCTGTTATATGTGTTTAAATGTAATCGATCAAATCGATCGCGCTCATGTAAATTTTAGTTTCTATGGCGAAGAGTAGATAACAAGCCGCAAAAAATAGGAAGCCGCATATTTAGCAGTACCCGGCCATTTGAAATAAAATCTTTAGGGCTTTGAGTTAAACTAACACCTGCTTTATCAATATTTTAACTAACTTTTGGTAGTAATTTATTTCGCGCAATCGTGAAGGTGTCACCATTGTAACCAGTTAAAGTGCTGATTTTATTATTTTTATGCAGATAATTTAGATTGTCCGTTATAATTCTACTATAACAGACTAGCTGGTTTTACCACATAACATTAAGGTTAATCTAATGTAGTATTTTTCAACGTTTTCCTGTTGTTATGTTATAATAAAATATGCAAAATGGATAGGTTACGATTAATCAACATAGTTGTTGCAACCTGCTTGACGACGGTGTCATCAGATATAAATGTAGCTCAAGAAACAAATAGTGATTACAAATAAATACTTTTTGGAACCGAAAAATTACCGCCAGTAATAAGAGGATTTGGGTATCTCACCGAATTCAAATCAAGTTCATATTCCTGTCCTAGCATTTCAAATTGGAAGGAATTTGTCGCCCCACTTGGGAATTCCAAGTGCCTCTTAGTTGTCGACAACCACAAAGGAATAGATGTTATAGGCATACACTCACCTGTAATGCTAAGGCGACTAGATATGGGATACTTATCTGTTCGTAATGACAAAACTGACTATTTTGCACTATCCTTTCTTTGGGTCCCTACCGGAACTCTACCACAAGGCATACTTTTAAACGGCTCAGGAATTGCAATTGAGGAGCCGGGAAGCAAGAAATCAAGCCAGTATTATCTTCGATCAAGTCTCACTGCTGGGTCAATTCAGGACAACTATGTTCGTCTAAATTTTTTCAAGTACGTTATGGTATCCAAACCGTGGAACTGTCAAGTCCACGTTGAGATCTTCCCAGATGTAGAATATGGTCAAAAGTTTCCACCACAATTATTTTGGTATAATGCCTCCAGCCTTGCTACGTCGTTTAAAAAAGCAATACCATCAACAATTCCTAAAATCCATATCCTGATATCAACAAGTTTGTTTGACAGAACAAACTGGGATGATTACAGTATGCATGCACTGGATGTTATCAACTGTAAACTTGAACAGAAATAATCCACTACAGGTACTAGTGAGTCGTTTCTTATTTGCGGAAGTAGACCACTTTGAGAGAAACATAGATACCTTCAAAGGAAAAGTGGCTGGTGTTATGTTAATAGAACATTGTCCCGAATGTAAGCGCGAAACTCGGTATCCATTCTTTTCGATTCGTAGACGCGCCATGCCGAGCGATTTAAATGGGATACTATCGGTTACTATCAAGGAATTGAGCGAGTATGCTTCAAGCTGGCACCTCATTCCCATCACAGGCGTTTACACGTCTGGCAATATAAGAGTACTTGGAAGTATGCTGAGGCATCTGCTTCAATGCCAAAATTACTTGTCTGACATACAGAATTTTAATAAAATATCCCTAGCGACGATTCCGTTAGAAACGACCAGTGATAAATTAATGCACGCGTTAGCAAGTCTGGTTCACAACGTGATGGGCAACTATTCCTATGACACTGATGGCTACAGTTGGGAAACGTGTTACAATGGTAGGAAAATTGGAAGGAGACGTAAATTATGGGAAAGACGTACTCATGATGAGCTTGGAACAAACTTGGCTATTGGACGAGAGCCATCAAATGGTATTCAGATGACACATCTGGTTATACCAAGTAGGGTGACAGATCTGCGATTTATCAGCTGTGGAGGATATCGGGGGAAGGAAATGCTGCCATACTCGGAATTGATCAATGTTTACCAGAGTTCTGTTTGGGCAGTCATTATTGCTACTTGCCTATTACTGGCCTGTACAATACATCGTGTGACCATTGACAAACACTCTAATGTTCACTCTCAGCTCCTTTATGTAGTCAAGGTTCTTATCGAACAAGGAGATCCGTTTCAGATAAATGTAGTCTCAAATCCAAAATTAAAAACAGCCGTTGGTGCTTTTCTCTTGTTAGCAATTGTGCTAAGCAATGGCTACAAAAGCAGCAATGTGTACAATATCATTGCCCACCGAAATCCAATTCCATATGAAAATTTTTCTGAACTGGTGGACAATAATTTCACAATTTACACAAGATCAGGATTCATCGGAATGCACATGTACTTTTGTAACCCAGCTTGGCTGAGAACTGGTCGGCTGTTAGTGTATAATTCCAGTCGTCACAGAATTGAGGTGAAAGATGAGAATTTGTTTGAGTATAAAATCGATTACTTTTACACGGTTGAGTCAGAGGTACAAGAATGGGCGGGATTTGCAAAATATGACGAAAATGATAATTGGTTCTCAATTCTCAAGCATTCCCAGCTTTTACCAGATATTCTAAATAATTCAAGAATTCTTGCCAAACGAATCTGTACTCACCAAGGTCATGTGGATCAACCCAAAAATGAATTGAAATTTCGCAGAGCGTTTTGGGATCTGGAAGGTATACGACTTTTCAAATTTCTTGAGACATGCAACAGGTCGGCAGTGATTGCCCCAGAGGATGTTGCAAACAAAATGGGCAGGGATTTGCAAAGGAACAACAAGGTAGATGTGTACGTTGGCAAGGAAACTTACTCAAATATTTCCTTGCCAATTCTGCTCTCAGGTCTTGTCAAACCAATCGTTTTAATCAGAATCAACCAAATAGTTACCTCTGGATTGTGGGATTGGTTGCCTAAATTAATTTTCGCGGCAGAGTTTAATGCAGTGGAAACATCCTCTACTGATATGAAACCGCCGGATATGGGTGGAAATATTGTTTTACAATTTATTCTTTTACTATGTGGTTTGTCTGCGTCAACGATAATATTTTTGTGCGAAGCGCGGGTTCCAATTTGGTCCAACATTTTATTTCTGTCTTCGAAAATTTACCAGTTTGGACACGCTTTTGGTTTGCATTTAATACAATCGCTTAAGAAAATGTTTCTCAATGATAAAACACACGTGGTAAAATAATTGTCCTCAAATTTCAGACAAAATTGGCTTAAATCATGTGGCGTATAATTTAACTAAAAACTGCATTACTTTTTGACAATGAGCTAACAAGCTTTCGTTATAATTTCACCAATTTGCTTTAAAAGCTTCATTGTATAATAAAATGAAAATTTTATTCTCAAAGTAAAAAAATAATTAGCTTCATTTGAATACGTATATACCTTGGTACACATATGATAATCCATAGAAATAAAAAAAGGCATATCGGATAGTGTTCTTTGTTACTCTCCAGAGGATACAGAGTCAATTGCATAGTTTTTAAATATAATTCATAATTATATATTTACATAAATTTTGCCGTTCCATTATGTTCTTTAAGTGATCATTATTTCCGTTTCCTGATTTGCTTCATTACTACTGTGAAAAAATAATCATAATTAGCTTATTTTAAATTGATTGACCCAGCAAAAATTTTGATGTCACCGATTTTGATGATACTTTCTGCACAGATTTGTTGTTCAGCAAAGCAACCAACAAGCATTCTTTCAGGTCCCCAGCTCTCCCTCGGCAGCCACACGGCAACCTATCCTGGCTGTGTTAAAAGTTAAAATTCAAACGGCTATAACTACAAAACCTGGCGTTGTCCCACCATACGGTTTTCAGTTTTGGAATCAGCGTCAAAAACTGTATAAGACGCATAAGATTTCAAATTGCGGCAACACCAAGAAAATATTGTCATTTAACTAACATTAGCATGACATGAGCTCGCGTGCCCTAGGTTGAAAACTCAGAGTGACACGGGGCGAACGATTTTTAAGACTCACTTGAAGGGGTACCCTTTCCCATGTTAAATTTCTTCCATGCGCCGTTTCATTATTTTTTAAGCAACTTGAAAAATTTAAAGTGTATCAGAATCCTCATTTAAAATGCTAGGAAACGTTTTGGATTTTTGAATTTCGACTCTTTGTCGGTGTGACAAGCACAAGAAAAGGGGAATTTTGAGAGGCTAAAAAGTAGGGACATTATCAAATCCCTATAACATTACTAGTTTAACGTATTTTTAAAATGTAATCATCATCTTGAAGATCTCATCAAGCCGGTGAAGATGTGCTGTCCAACTGAGATAATCCGATAAATGCGCTACCGTACGAGGCCGACACATTTAATCCATTTTTGAAAGTAACTTTTTCCGAAAATTACTGCGTCCACAAAATCAGGTAGATATTCATTCGGTTTTTTGTATTCAATAGATATTTTGATTTTTTAGATGGGCATTGCTTGCTTAAAATTATATAGTGTTTGGTATCGTTAATGGGGCGTCACAAATGATCTTTCACCTTTTTTGTGAATTTCATTTGTCACGAGAATAATAGTCATTTTTTTCCTAAAGCGCACATCTTCAGAAAGTTATTTGTATTTAAAATGGGAAACCAATACCAAATATGGAAACGTACTCGAAGCAGAATATGAAAACCGTTTTCCTTAATTCTTCTAGCATCATCTCTTATCGCCTTTTGCATTCATTCGTAAATCGTATAGGTAATAATGACCGTACAGGCATTAATCTCAGCAAATTATGATTTTTATCAGTAATGCTTTCATGTCAGCATAATGCCTTCCATCATAAACAAAATGGACATCGGCGTTGTGTAATGATAGATATATCTTATGCTAGTTACGATTAAATTAGAGAAATATTTTCAAGTTAAAAAGCGGTTTTCATACGATATGTACAAACAATTTAGATAAATAAACACCAAGTTGAAATTTGTTTTAGATGATAATGATAAGATGATAAAGTGAAAATGATAATGATTTAGATATTTTATGTAGATCTCAGTAATAACGAATTTGTTGCCAAAAAAATTGAATCAACACTAGACTTTTCTTTTGACAATTTGGAATGCCAGGTTAAATTAATACCACAGCCAGATACATGCATCTGTGAATTATGTGCTTTTTATTAAAGTGTTAATGTGTTTCTTACCTTGCGATCGGTTAAAATTAAGTGTTCAAATACCTATATTGGATAGACTAACGTAATTGATTATTATTATTGGTTGAAATATCTACCGATAAAACCAATATCAGCACAAGCATTATTGCATGCGTACATCAATACTTCGGTAATAAAATTTTGATTGGTTGTTGGCCGTAAAATGAGTTTCAATTTCATGCTAGACACAGTTAATTTCTTAAACGATGAATATGCACTTATATTTATAAATCATTTTGTAAGCAATAATATCATTGATTTATTGTATGGATCAGGCATGCAGCAATGCAAAACAAATCCTGTAATTGTTACCGCTTGTTTCCTCGTCCAATAAGAAATTTTTTGTTGTCGTCTGGAATGGTCAATATTTATTTATTTTTGTGGGAAATTACATAAAGGTGCAAGATAATCTAAAATAAATTATATCTGCTATTTATAAAATTATTTTGACAATTATTACAATTATAAATTGTTGGGCACGGAAACTAGACACAGCAAATGCAAAATTTTGTTGGGCCTCGGTGCATGTCTGATACGAAGCATGCTAAAATAAACAATGAAGGTTAATCTTAAGAACATTTTTGAACATTTATTTTGGTTTGCAATTTTCTTATTAATGAGTTTTTCAACTATATTTTTAAACAATTTAGTTTCATGAAAACTCATCATTTAAAAAAAACTTTGATTAGAGTACCTGACCGTATTTATTTAAAATCAATATTTCCTGATTATGTGGTAACGCAAGCTCCTTATGATCTAAAATTGAAAACACCTTTAATTCGAATGATAATACATATATTTTAGAAAGCTATTATGTTGTTTATTTGAATGCGTCTTTATTCAAATTACCAAACGTTGCATAACAACTCTCAAGATTTCCTATATGTCCAACCAGAATACGGCCATAATATTCCGCTCTACACACATACAGTAATATACGCCCATGTATTCCACCAACTATAGCATTTTCAGGGATTTTTCCACGAACGTAAGTCTCCCAGCTTGTTGATCCTCGTGCGTACTTCCAACACCTAACAAATTTTTTAGTAGTACCTGGGATACTCTTTATAAATTTTCATGATATCACATCTTAACGTTCTCTTAGCTACCTCGAATTCATTGTACCGGATCTCCTTTCCATCGTGCCCAACAGAACAGTATATTTGCCCGTCTGCAGCCCAAATTTTTCCGGGCTTTGTATATTGATTTGACGGGACATTTCTACAAACATAAGTTGTTTCACAGTTTTCAATGCCTGCAGGGTCTAAACGTCTTAATAGTGCTTCACTTGGCGACATTACTCGTACCCATCGAATATTTGCACTTGCCATTATAGCAGAAATGTTTCCTGTTGATATTAGAACATAAGAGAAATAAAATAGTCTTTTAAATTAAATAAATACATGTTCTACCACTGACGAAAATCAAATAAGTTTTACCAAATGTACTTACTCTCTTCTGAATTTAATAAGGGAGTTTGTGTCTCAACAGTACTATCATGGACGACTTGTGCGACCATTGCTAATAATAGAAACATAGTACAAACTGAAAGTGTGAACGAATTCATTTTGATGGTTAGTCTTCAATAATTTAGACGAGACAATTTTTGAACACGTCAAGAAGACTCAATGATACTAATGATGCAGAGGAATTTAAACAAGATTATTTATACCACAGCATATATCACACAAAATTTATCAGCGTTTTAAAATAATTATGTATGTTAGCAATTAACAGAATAAATCAATCACTCAACGTCAACAGATTTAAAATTATTTTTTAAAGCGCAGACCATATCAAAATGATTTACTTGCGAATGATAATTGAATATTGTTGGAATAAACACCATAAAAATAAGTTGTTTAATGGTATCTACTCTTATCAACATCCGGACATCCATCAGATCGGTTGAAAAGATTATTTGGAAAATTGTGTACTACTGCACTATAACGAAAACAGTCTCATCACAGACCGTTGTTTACGTGGGTTTCAAGGACAGATTACGCAATAACTACTATTAATAATCGTAGTTTTGAGCTACGCAAGCATTCCATCAAATTAATTCAATAAAAACCAATTCCTATCGGATTTCAGTTATCAATGAAATGTTGCTGTTATTAATGCAGTTGGTTTGAAGGTCGATTAATTGTGCATGTGATAGTAATGTATTTTAAGATATTATTTATATAATTTTTCATTTTTAATTAATCCGTATCCAAAACCCACTTGTTCAAATGGAAATCTTGCATCAAAGTCAACCCAAAGATGAGTAATATTTTCGTCATTTAAGCTTATTTTTCCATCGTAAATCCCATGCAATGTCAACATGCAAGCGTGTGGTTGAACAAAAACAAATGGTATTGTACTTCTGCAGTTACTCACTAAAGCAGGGACTTTACGCTCCGTTTATTAATGCTGTTCGTAACACAAGTAATGCGCAAGGCATTTGTAGGAACCAGAAACTTGAGTCTACGTCAAATTGACATTTTTGTTACTCAATCGCATTTCCAAATTTTTATGGGATTTGGTTTTGCCTTGTTTTAGCAAGTATACAAGTGGACCTCAAAACGAAAAAAAAATCTATTCCAAACAATTTATTTATTGGTGAATAAATTTCCATATCTTTTCCAAAATATGGTATTCGAGCTGGCTTAATGTGACAGATTGAATGGTTTAACCAAAAGTACGTAGAAAAATATGTGTATGATTTATTCAATCATAACAAATATATCTAAATTTAAACTATAACAAACCTTAAGTAAAATTACTGATAATTTTTTTAAATTTTTTCGTCAAAAGCCTTCGCATTTTTCTGCTGACGTCCAAATGGTAATCCTGAAAATATAAAAAGAAACAAATTAATAAAATAAATCATTGACCAGAATTAGATATTTGCCACATTCTATTCAGTTATCAAGACCCATTGGATTTATCAAACCATATTTCAATCTGTCATACCTTTCCTTTGCCTGGCCATAACTTCCTGAGCAAGTCTATTCAGCTTCACAGTGCTCATCATGCTCATCAATTTCTTGACAGGAAGTCCATCAACTAATTCTTCTACTGCAATGTCATTTAGAGCTTCATCGTGGGAGGTCGCGTCTTCTACACCATCTACAATTTCTCCAGTTGTTTCTGCAGTAGCCCTTAGGAAATCCGAAACGGCATTTCGAGAAGCCTATAGTAAAATATACAAATATTTTTTTGAGTATTATAGGGTCCGATTTAAAACAATACCATTTATTTGATTGTAGCTTACTGTCCCAATCCATGTTACAACGCTTCCTTTCACAGTCTCACCCTCTTTAGTTTTTCGAATACATGTGCTCGATTCAGAGGAATGGTGGTCCTCACATCGGTAAGTTCGAGTATATACTAGTGGTGGACCTCGAGTACATGTCGTGTCAGCTTTGGCTTTACATCCGCATATTTGACGCTTACTCTTCGTGTCAACGTAGCAACAGCCGATTTCATCCTTACAGCAAATTTGCTTTGCACAATCGTACACAGTATCTGGAGAACATTTTGCTGGAGTCTTGAATATGTCAGGGTAGTTGACAGCGAGGGATTGAAGTTCTTCCTGAAAAAAGGATTTAATATTTTTTCCTAATACAACGTAATGCATAGTTTAAATACAGAGTATTTTGTGTTATTTACCAGGTCAAAAAACGCCTCATGTTCTGCCGGAGGATCCCGGCAGTCCAGCAGTGATTGTGCTAAACTCAGCAAAAACGATATAATGATTACCCTTAACAGGGGAAATTGAGGCATGGTTACTTCTGACAATATATTTTGATCATAAAATTGAATAAAGTGGAGATATTCTTTCTGGAGAAGGGAATTGAAGGTTGCTCACTCTTTGCCAAGAAAATCAGTACTGACCATGAATTAGATGTTGGCAAGGTTTTATGGCTAACCGGTGGTGGCTAGCATTTCGTAGAAATAGCTCAAACTGTTTGGATTAACTTTGAAAATCCTGCTTACTGCAGGTTTAGAATTTTATCAAGCGAGAAATGCATGGTGGAACTCTGGATGTTCGTTCACAACCTTTTTGTAAAACTCCGCGTCCTAAATTTTTTTCACTTAGAAAGGTTGTTTCTCCACGGTCTAAAGATACATATATTTTGTACACGATTTCAGAAAGGTACCTTTACTAAATAAGAGAGTAGGTATGTTGTCAGCATTAGTTTGCCTAGTTTGCCATTAGCAATACTGATTAGAAGGTTAAAAGGACTAAATCAGGATAAAATTTAAATGGATTTTTTTTCCAGTGCATTATGGTATAGAGCACATCACATTCATACCTACTATAATTCATACCTACTATAATTCATACCTACTACCAAATATAATAATTTGATGTTGGATGTATAGAAAAATTCAGGTGACATCTGTGTGTAGAAAAATTCAAGTGTTCAAAAATTCAATAACGTATCCCCTTATATAACGTACACATTTACCGTTCCGTTGGGGTGCCGTTATATAGTGGTTCCACTGTACCAATCAGAGTCTGAATTGAATTTTCCTGAATATTGAGAGACACTATAGGCATGCCTGTGTGTCAAAGTGACATCGGAAATACTTACAAGCATTTGAGATTAGCATTGTAAGTAACAAAAATTTTAAGAGGTACATTTTTCTTACTTACCCGTTTTATTTAACCTGTAGCCTATTGTTCTATTCGGTATTAAGCGGCTTAACTTGGTCGCCGTTTCCACAGGTTGGCTGGGACTATACAATCGTTCTGACACGAACGTTCGTGTTCAGTCAAACGGATAATAGAGATCGGTAATCTTTTCTCGTGTCCGCACTAAAGTCAAACTCATTTAAAGCAAACGAATCTCCATGAAAATCATTTTGAGAATAGAGCGATGCACAAACTCTTTCTCGGATAAAATCCCCCAAATTTAAAACCCCTAAATTGAGGCGAAGGTAAACGCAGCAAAAATAGCATACGAGTCCAACATCGCCATGATATTCAATCCGAAGTGAGAACCTCTCAGAAAAAATTCAATAGCTAATTACGGATATATATTTAATAATAAAAATTTTCGTGCATGCAGCTGGACGAAAGATTTGTTACCAAAATTTAATTAGGGCAACTAGGCTACTGAAATAAAAATTATTGAGATTTGTAACACCAAAGCAGTTAATGATGCACATATTGCGCAGTAGAGTTGTTATAAGAATATAAAAAATTTGAATATTTTATTGAAATTATTAACCGAAGGTACTTC